>CAUYPO010007403.1:0-22946 GCA_963574435.1 Cheirogaleus major | reverse complement strand
GAGGACTTGTTAAAAGGTCACAGATTCGTAGTAACTTATTAGCTGAACGTACACACTGCAACCGCAGAGATAAAAGCTGTAAAAGCAAAAGCTTTTGGCTGTCGGCTAAAGTTGATGCTCGGCTGTGCGCCTTCATATCACCGCTGTTGGCTAAAGTCAACTCTCGCATTCATCTGTGGCTGTCGACTATAGTTGACGCTGGGCTGTGCATGTTCATCTGTGGCTGAAGACTATAGTCAATGCTGGTGTCGAAGTGGTTAAATGTGTGGTGCCAAAAATAAAATAAAATAAACACATTCTACCATAATTTGCAGATTGGCTCTGAGAGAGGGCACTACTTCTCTGTTTAGCCAGCCCTACCCTAGCTTTCTGATCATCTTTTCTTTTATATTCAGATATAAATACAAACTGATCCTTACTATTATCATCCATTAATGTATAATTCTTTATTTCACAACACTTGATTATAATGATGTTGATATGTCATAAGTTGAATTATGCCCTAGCTCAAATCTAACAGCACAACACAATTTGTTACACACTTAATATGTATGGTAGAAATTAGTACAATACTCACCTATATGAAATTCTATCATAAAAAACTCATAAATGCTCATATTAGTTTTCTATTTTTTCTGAAACAAATTTACACAAACATCAATTTAAACAACACATATTATCTTACAATTTAGCATATCAAAAGTCCAACATGGTCTCCTTGGGCTAAAATCAAGGTTTTGGCAAAGCTGCATTCTTTTCTGGCTGCTGTAGGAAAAAATTCAATTCCTTATATTTTTTAGCATTTAGAGATGTCTCACATTCCTTGACTCATGGCTCGTTTTATTCATCTTCATAGCTAGCAACATTGAATCTCTCTTTCAACCTTCTTCTCTCATCACATCCATTTTTGATCACAGCCACGAAAGGTCTACTATTAAGTACTTATATAATTATACTTGCCCAATTTGTCTAATCCACAATAATCTCACTATCTAAAAGTCTATTATATTAATTACATCTATAAAGTCCCTATTGCCATGTAAGGGAAAGTAGTCACAGGTTCTAGGGATTAGAGCGTGGACATCTTTTGGAGAGGGCATTATTCTGCCCTATTACAATATCTTCATTGTAATTTCTGTTCCCCTAACTCCTACCTATAATCCTCTGGAAAGTATATCTGCAAGAAGTTTTACTTAGGATTTTCTTTTATTTGTTTATTTGGTCTGATTGTGGAACTTTTCATGTAACCTCTAAGTTAATTAAATAGAGACACTGACAAGAATCTAATATTCTTCCTCCATCTTGGTAAAATTGACCAATACCGTTTATTAATTCTTCCAGCTATTCATATTAATTTTTCACTTTCTTTGTTAATGATTTTTTCCACTAGAAAACTAAATTCAGCATATAATTTCATTACTAGTGAAATTCTACATTTTCTTCACAGAGACACTGCCATTTCTTATATATACTAGTGTTTCAAAATGAAAATATGGAATAGTTTATTAGAATTAATTTGAAATTTCAATTGACAGTTTATTACAATGCAACACTTATCCATAAAACAACACTGACCATATGAACAACTTTTATATTTTTTTTGCATCCTTTAGGCTCATAATCCATTCCAGATTTCAAATAAAGTGAAATATAAGAAGCATTAAATTTGTCATTTAGAGCTATAATTCATGTGGATGCTGTTTTCTATTTGACTATATTTTTAAAATTATAAAGATAAGTATATAAAATCTCGAAGGTCAAAAAAGTGGTCAAAAAGTCTTGCGTAGAGGGGAGTGACATCAGCAAGATGGTGAATAGGAGCCCCTAAGTGCTCATATCTCCCACAAAAACAGCAAAAGAATAAAAAAAACTACATTTTAATAAAAATAATTAAGAGGGATACTTGAGAATATCAAAATAATATCAGAAACTATAGTAAGCAGAAAAAATCATGATAGCCACACAGAAAACAAAAAGAAAAACTGATTCTTCACCACCGCATCCTCTAGCTGGGATCAGCTAGGAACTGGGAGGAACTTCTCCTTATAGTAGAAAGGTAAGAAGAAGGATCCAAGCAGCCATCATCAACACCTTGGGTATCTACAGTCCTCATGACTGTGGTCTCCTGCTGTCCTCACAGGCACTAAACCAAGCTGAGGGAACTGCCTGGAGCCCACATAGCTGTGCTGCCCCCAAAGAAAGAGCCAACACTGTGTCCCTCTATCCCCCACATGGCTACTGTGATGCACCATCTTGGAAATGGAACTATTACTGGGGTGTGATTTGCTCGAGGATAAAGTAGTAATGACATTCCTTCATCACTTAGGGTAAGCCACTGTCAAACCACTCCTATCCCATGGTATGTCATCCTCCATCTGAGCTGGATAAAGCTGTTACACCCTTCTCCATAGAGCCAAGTAGCAGTGGAGTTTCTCTATTTACTACCGTCCCTTCCTGTTTGGGCCTGACCTGAAGCTGTGTACTACTTCATGGGGAAAATGTGCCTTCACAGAGTTGTTATAAAAAACTCTCCCAGTGGCTGTTAGCACCCTACCCCACAGGACTTGAACTTAAGCTACACACTGCCTCCCGAGGGAACAGTGCTTTGGTGGAGCCACACGACATACTCTTCCCAGTTGTTGCTATGTCTTGTCCCCCCTGGGCTGGAATTGAAACAATGCCAGACATCCCAGGAAACAGGACTTTAACCATCTAGAGAAGTCATGCCTTTCTGTGCCTGAAGCTGAAGCTGTCCCCTGACTCCTGGGAAAACAGTACCTTGGCCACACAGAACAGTCACACCTCCCTCATGTCTAAGTAAAATCAGCACCATCCATCCTAGGAAACACTGCTTTGGCTTCCCAGAGTGGCCATGCAAGCCCATAGCTAAGCTGAAGGGGCACCTTTAATCCTAGGAAAATAGTACTTGGGCCACTCAGAACAGTCATACTTCCAGGCCTAAGTTGAAAGCATCACTTGTTCCTTAAGGAATCAGTGTTCTGGCAGAGCTGAGCAGCTGTGCATCCCAGGGGTGAGCTGATGTCATACCCCACATCACAAGGAAACAGTAGTGGCTGAGCTGAGACACTCAGCCCTACAAGCCAAATAATTCTAGTACCTTGCTTCTCTGAAGCTGAATTAGCTCCCTAGAGTAGGAGCTACTGAGACACGCATATCCATGGGGGTGGGGTGGATTCATTGCTGCACTGATCCCTATCATGCAGTGCCCCAATGACAGCTATGCTTTGGCATTCTGGGGTACTTGCTTCTGCTGCACCTGGCCTCACAGATCCTGGGATACTACAAAGTCCTATTATCCTAGGGGATACACTCACTAATATATATATATATGGTGCTTTATCTACTGGAACCAAAGTTTCCACTGAATTCTATTGGCTCAGGTACCCAAATTGCAGCTGTACCCTGTTTTCTTGGCCCAAACCTCCAGAGTACCCCTTCTTCCCTGTATTTGGGCCAAGGTTGTGCCGTATCCCCCAGGGTACAATCACAGCTATAGCCCAGCCCACTAGGCCTGAGCTATGAAAGGATGCCTCAGAGTCATAGACCCTGCTTCTGTGAGAAGCCTATATCCAACCCTGCCATGGTGAGACAAACTTCACTCCAAGACCCATGGGCTACAATAAGTACAATCACCTGCATCTGAAACACAGGGCTCCTGTGGTTAATTGTAGGCCATGTCAAACCTGACACCAAGAAGGATCCTCTTGACTAAGTCTCCTCATTGTGGGGAAAATAAGAATAGGAGGTCCCCCAAAGTCCTTGACACTGAGGACATTTACAAGCTAAACTACTGCCACCACTGCCACAAACATCTGCAGCTTAGGCCACTGAGGTGCTCACAGTTATTGCTGACACTGAGCACAGCTGAAACTACATGGACACTATAGCAGTGCACCTACTGAGAAACAGAGTCAACACATTATTCTAAATTGGCACACTAAGACCCAATACAGGTGAAAATGTTTCCTTTATGAAAGCCACTCTAAAACATGTATAAGAGGTGATAGGTTTACCAGATACACAGACATCAACAAAATGAAACAAGAAACATGAAATAGCAAGGAGATATGACACAACAACAGGAGCATAATAGTTCTAGTAACAGGCTTCAAAGAAAAAAATCAATGAAATTCTGGAAAAGGAATTCAAAATAATGATCCTAAGGAAACTCAACATGATACAAAGAAGAAGAAGAAGAAGAAGAAGAAGAAGAAGAAGAAGAAGAAGAAGAAGAAGAAGAAGAAGAAGAAGAAGAAGAAGAAGAAGAAGAAGAAGAAGAAGGAGGAGGAGGAGAAGAAAGGGATAGATAATTCAATGAAATCTGTAAAACAATTCACAGGGTAAATGAGAAATTCAACAAATACATAGAAATAATAAAAAATAGAAATTCTGAAGCTGAAGAATTCAATTAATGAAATAAAAAAATGCAATAGAGGTCTTCAATAGTGTACTTGATCAAGCAGAAGAAAGAATCTCTGAAATGTAATATAGGTCATTGGAAATTACCCAGTCAATTAACAAAAGAGAAATAAGAACTAAAACAAATGAAAAAATTCTACAATACCAGTGGGACATCATTAAGAAAATAAAATTTTCAATTATAGGAGTTCCAGAAAGAGGAGAGTTGGGAAAATTCATAGAAAATCTATTTAATGAAATGATAGCTGGAAACTTCACAAATTTTGCAAGAGTTATGTTAATCCAGATTCAGGATGCTCAGAGGTTGCCAGATAGATTAAACTCAAAAAGATACTCCTGAGGCACATTATATTAAAATTGTCAAAAGTCAAAGACAAAGAGAGAATTTTCAAAACAGCAAAATAAAAGTGTCAAGTCACATACAAGGGAATCTCCATTACACTAACAGTAGATTTCTCAGCAGAAACCTTACAGACAAGGAAAAAATTGGATTATATGTTCAAAGTGCTGCAGTAAAAAATGTTCAGTCAAAAGTGTTCTTTCCAGCAAAGCTATTCTTCAGAAATTAGGAGAAATAAATTCTGTCCCAGAACAGCAAAAATTGAAGGGATTCATCAACACTAGACCTACCTTACAAGAAATTCTTGAGGGAATCCTAAATCTGGAAGTGAAAAGATGATAATCACCATCACAAAAACATGAAAAAGTTTAAAACTTACTGGTAGAGCTTATACACAAATGAAAAAGAAAAAAGCTTATTACTACATAAAACCTCCAAACTTCAATGATAAACAAGAGAGGAAAAAGTAATATAAGGTATACAAAATAACCAGAAAACAATTAACAAAATGACAGACATAAGTCTCCACCTTTCAATAATAATCTTGAATGTAAACAAGTAAAATTCCCCACTTAAAAAAATATAGACTAGCTGAATGAGTAAAAAAAGACCCAGTTATGTGTTGCCTACAAAGCACTCATTCTCCCTATAAAGACATATGTAGTCTGAAAGTGAAGGTATGGAAAAAGGTATTCCACACAAATAGAAAACAAAAATGAGCATGACTAACTATACTTATACCAGATAAAACAGACTTAAAGCCAAAAATTGTATAAAGAGGCAAAGGAGGTCATTATATAATGATAAATGATAAATGGATTATTTCAACAAGAGGATATAAAAATTATAAATATGTATGTATCAGACACTAGAGCAGCCAGACATATAAATCAAATATTGATAGACTTAAAGGGAGAGATGGACTCTAATACAATATAATAATAATTGGGGACTTCAAAGCCCCACTCTCAGCATTGTAAAGATAGCTTGGACAGAAAATCAATGAAGAAAGATTGAATTTAAAAGCATGTTAGCCCAAATGGACCTAACAAATATTTGCAGAACATTTAATCGAACAGGTAAAGAACACACATTCTTTTCATCAGCACATGGAACAATCTCAAGAATAGAAAACATGTTAGGCCACAAAACAAGTCTCAAAAAAATTCAAATAATTATCATCATATCAAATATATTTGCTGACTACAATGAAATACAACTAAAAATAAATAACTAAAGAAACTTCCAAAACAGTATAAACACATGGAAATTAAACAACATGCTCCTTAATGATCAATGAGTAAATGAAGAAATTAAGAAGAAAATTTAAAAATTACTTGAAACTAATAATAATAGAAGTACAAAGTACCAAAATCTGTAAGATACAGCAAGAGCATTATTAAGAGGGAAATTTATAGTAATAGATACACACATCAAAATATTGAATTATTTCAAATAAAGAACATAATTAATGATTCATCTCAAGGAACTAGAAGAGGTGGAGCAAAGAAAAATAAGCACATGAGAATAAATAATAAACGTTAGAGAAGAAATGAATGAAATTAAGACTAACAGAATAAACAAAAGAACAATGAAATGAAGGTTTTGAAAAGATAAACAAAATAACCAAACTATTACCTAGACTAAAGATGAAAAAAAGGCTCTCATACAAATAAAATATAAAATGAAAAGGAAAGTGACCTGCCTCAGTACTCCACCCCTCCAGGGGTGGCATCTGTCCCTTTGGTGGGAGGCATCAGCGACCGAGTCACAGCAAGAGTGGCCATAGGTCTCAACCTAAAGCATGAAACCATAAGAATTCTAGAAGAAGATGTTGGGAAGACCCTTTCAGACATTGGCCTAGGCAAAGAATTTTTTAAGAAGAACCCCAAAGCAATCACAGCAGCAACAAAAATAAATGGGATCTGATCAATTAAGAAGGTTTTGCACAGCCAAGGAAATTTTAGTTGCGAATAGACAGCCTACAGAATGGGAGAAAATATTTGATCTCTACACATCCGATAAAGGGCTGATAACAAGAATCTATCTAGAACTCAAAAAAAAAAAATCAGCAAGAAAAAAACAAACAACCCTATCAATAAATGGACAAAGGAAATGAACAGAAACGTTTCAAAAGAAGACAGAGTAATGTCCAGAAAACATTAAAACAAATGCTCAACATCTCTTATCATTAGAGAAATGCAAATCAAAACCACAATGAGATATCACCTAACCCCAGTGAGATTGGCTTTTATCAAAAATTCCCAAAACAACAAATGCTGGCAAGGATATGGAGAGACAGGAACACTCTCACACTGCTGGTGACACTGCAAATTAGTGCAACCTCTGTGGAAAAGAATTTGGAGATACCTCAAACAGCTGAAAATAGAAATATCATTCGATCCAGCAATAGCACAATTAGGCATCTACCCAAAAGAGCAAAAGATATTCTATAATAAAGACATCTGCACCCAAATGTTTATGGGACCACTATTCACTATTGCAAGGATGTGGAAACAACCCAAGTGGCCATCAATTCATGAGTGGATTATTAAAATTTGGTATATGTATACAATGGAATATTACTCAATTATAAGAAATATTGTTGATCTAGCACCTCTTATATTTTCCTGGATAGAGCTTGAGCCCATTATTCAAAATGAGGTATCACAATAATGGAAGAATAGGCTCCACATGTACTCGCCATCAAATTGGCACTTACTGATCAACCTTATGGTCTCACATGGTAGTAATATCCTCCAGGGATTAGAGTGTTGGTGGCATAAACTCACAACTAATGGACACGGTGAGTATTGTAAGGGGGAAGGGCATGCTTCTAATCATCTCTTGGGTGAGGTAAAGTCATAAAATGTAACCAAAATGTTTGTACCCTCATAAGATCCTGAAATGAAAATAAATAAAATAATGACAAGGAGACATTGCACCCTATACCACATAAATACAAATGAAAATTAGACATAATTACAAACAGGTATACACCAACAAATTGAAAGTTCTAGCTGAAATTGATAAAATATTGACACATACATATTATCAAGAATGAACAAAGAAGAAATAGAAATATGAATGAACAAACCAATTATGAGTAAGAAGGCTGAATCCATATTAAAAAGTCTCCCACCAAAGAAAAGCCCAGGGCACAATATCTTCACTTCTGACTTCTACCAATATTTAAAGAACTAATAGAAATTCAATTCAAACTCTTACAGAAAATTGAAGATGAGGTAATTCTTCCAAAGTCATTCTATAAGTCCAGCATTACTCTGATACCAAGAGTAGTTAAGTATACAACAACAAAAAGAAAACTTTAGGCCTATATTCTCGATGGTCAGAAAATATACTTGATATGTTGACAATTATTTTAAATTTGTTGAGGCATATTTTGTGGCCTAACATGTGTTCTATTCTGGAAAATGTTCCATGTCTTGATGAACATAGATTCGAATATTGTCAATAAAATACTAGCAAACCTAATGCAGCAGCACATTAAAATAATCATTCACCATGATCTAGTGGGATTTGTCCCCAGGATATAAGTATCATTCAACACATGCAAATCAATAAACATGATATCTCACATCAACAGAATGAAAAGTAAATATTAAGCAATAATAACAAAATACACAGAAAAAGTGTTTGATAAAATTCAATATCACTTTATGATAAGACTCTCAACAAACTCATTATAGAGGAAGCATACCTCAATATAATAAAGGTCATATATGACAAACCCATAGGTAACATCAAATTGAATAGAGAAAAGATGAAACTTTTTCCTTTAAGAACTGGAACAAGACAAGGTTGCCAAATCTCACCACTTTTATTCAGCATAGTACTGGAAGCCCTAGCCAGAGCAATTAGGCAAGAGAAAGAAATAAAGGGCATTTAAATTGGAAACAAGGAAGTAACATTGTCCCTTTTTGCAGATGACATGATCTTATATTTAGAAAACCCTAAAAATTTTTACTCCCCCCAAAAAAACTAATAAAACTGTTATGTGAATTCAGTAAAGCTGTAGGATACAAAGCCAACATATGAAAATCAGTATTTCTATACACAAATAGTAAAGTATTGGAAAAAGAAATTAAGAAAGCAATACCATTTATAATAGCTTCAAAAAATAAAATACCTAGGAATAAATTCAATGAAGTAGTTGAAAGATTTCTGCAAAACTGTAAAACACTGATTAATTAAATTGAAGAGGCCACAAATATGGAAATCAATCCCATATTCATAGATTGGAAGAATTATTATGAAAATGACCATTTTACAAAAAGTGATCTACATAATCCATGCAATCTCTATCAAAATACCAATAACATTCCTCACAGAAATAGCAAAAACATTCAAAATTCATATAGATCCACAAACACCATGAACACTCAAAGCAATCCTGAAAAAGTGAACAAAATTAGAGGCATCACACTACCAAACTTCAATATATACCACAAAGCTATAGTAACCAAAACAGTGTGGTAATGACATAAAAACAGACACATAGGTCAATGGAATACAATCAAGAAGCTAGAAAAAAAATCCACTTATTTAAAGACAGCTAATTTTTGATAAAGATGTTAAGAAAATACATTGGGGAAAGAATGATTTCTTCAATAAATGATGTTGGGAAAACTAGGTAATAATATGCAACAAAATGAAGCTAGAACTCTATTTCTCACCATATACAAAAAATACTTAAAGTAACAACTTAAATATAAGATGCAAAACTATAAAACTACTAGAAGGAAATGTAGGACAAATGCTTCATGACATTGGTCTGGGTATACATTTTATAGAGAAGACTTCAAAAGCAAAAACAAACAAATGAGATTATATCGAACTAAAAAGTTCCTGCATGGCAAAGAAAATAATCAGCAAAGTGAAAAGGTGACTTTTATAATAGGAGAAAATATGTGTAAACTATTCATCTGACAAGAGGCTAATATCCAGATATGCAAGGAGCCCCAATAACTCGACAGGGAAAAAACCACAGTAATTTGATTTAAAAATTGACAAATGAACTGAATAAACATATCTGGTAAGAAGACATAAAAATGCAGGCCAGGCGCGGTGGCTCAAGCCTGTAATCCTAGCACTCTGGGAGGCCGAGGCAGGTGGATCGCTCAAGGTCAGGAGTTCCAAACCAGCCTGAGCAAGAGCGAGACCCCATCTCTACTAAATATAGAAAGAAATTAATTGGCCAACTAAAATATATATAAAACAAATTAGCCGGGCATGGTGGTGCATGCCTGTAGTCCCAGCTACTCGGGAGGCTGAGGCAGAAGGATTGCTTGAGCCCAGGAGTTTGAGGTTGCTGTGAACTAGGCTGACGCCACAGCACTCAAGCCCGGGAAACAGAGCAAGACTCTGTCTCAAAAAATAAATAAATAAAAAAAAGAAGACATAAAAATGTTCAAGAGGTATATAAAAAATACTCAACATTACTAGTCATCAGGAAAATTCAAATCAAAACCACAGTGAAATATCATCTCATCCCAGTTTGAATGGCTATAATGAAAAAGGAAAACATATATGCTGGTGAGGTTGGGAGAAAGCGAAACTCTTATATACTGTTTGTGGGAATGTAAACTATTATAGCTATTATGGAAAGAAAATAGAATGGGGATTCCTGAAAAGCTACAAATAGAACTACCATATGATCCATAGATCCCACTTCTTAATGTTTATTAAAAGGAAAGAATCATTATGTCGAAGAGATATCTGCATTCTCATGTTTATTACAACACCATTCTCATAGCCAAGATTTAGAATCAACCTAAGTGTCCATCAACAGATCGATGGATAAAGAAATTGTGATTTCGTACCCAATGGAACAGTATTTATCCACAAAAAACAATGAATTTCTGTCATTTGCAGCAGTAATTGGTGGAACTGAAGGGCATATGTTAAGTGAAATAAGCCAGATACAACAAGATAAATACCACATGTTCTCACTCATATGTCTAAGCTAAAAAAAAAAAAATCGATTTCATAAAAGTAAAGAGTAGAGTAGTGGTTACTAGAGTATGGGAAGGGGGGATGAAGAGGAGGATATCCAAAGGTTAATTAACAGATACAAAAGTACAGATAGATAAGAGGAATAAGTTCTATTTTCTATAACAGTATAGGGTGACTATAATTATTAATAACAACAATTTATTGTATATTTTCAAATTGTTAGAAGGGTGGATTTTGAGTGTTCCCAATATAAGGAAATGATAAATGTTTGAGGTAAACATGCTTATTACTCTGATTTAATCATTATCCACTTTATATATGTATATCACACTTTCCCCGTACATATGTATAATTATTATGTGTCAATTAAAAATAAAGATATTGATATCTTGAACAGTCAGACATTATGAATATGATTCAGTTATGATTTTGTCATTGAAAAAACAGTCATGTGTAGGCTATTTTCATATTTAGCCATGCAGTTAACTTGATACCAGAAAAACATAATAGATAGCTATATTTCTATTGTTTTCAAAATAAATGCTTTTATTTTCCTATTTGGTTAATGTCATGGATTGCATGTTCGTGTTCCCTTCTCCCCCAGATTCAAATACTGAAACCCCTAATGTGATAGTATTAGGAGGTTTAGATTTTGGGAGGTAATTAAGTCATGAGGGTGGACAGTCTTAGTTCCCTCAGGCTGTTATAACAAAATGCCATAAACTGAGTAGCTTCTAAATACAAAAATTTATTTCTTACTGGAAGATTCATTGTCTGGCAGAGCCCACCCACTTTCTCAAGACAACAGTCTATGTTCTCACATGGTAGAAGAGGGAAGACAATTCTTTGTGGTCTTTTTTTATAAAGGAACTAATCCCATTCATGAGGACTTTGTCTCCCAAATGTTCCAACTTCTAATATCATTACATTGTCCAGTAGATTTCAACATAGGACTTTTGGAGGGACACAGAACATTCAGACTATAGCAAACCATCATAATGGGATTAATCCTTTTATAAGAAGAGCCACAAAAGAGGTTTATTCCTCTGTGTTCTCCACCATGTGAAGACATAGCAAGTATAGTGCTATCTCACCAGACACTGTTTTGCTCGCACCTTGTCTTGGACTTCCCATCCTTGAGAAGTGTGAGAGAGAAATGTTTGTTGTTTAAGCCACATCGTCTATAGTAATTTGTTACAGTAGCCTCAACTAAGACAGATATTTTACTCTTCTTTTCTCTTTTCACAATATTATGGATTCAGATACAAAAAATTATGTCTTTTGTAAAAGCTTGTGTATTTATAGTTTTATTCATATTTTATTTAATGAGTATAATTAGAACATTTTACGTGCAAATTAAGTAAATACTCAGTAGTGCAACTATAAATTATATTCATGAGAAGTTCAGATCACACTTTCAATTCATGGAAAATTGGAACTGGTAATATGCAAAGGATTTTCCACAAAGGGAATTCATAAGTTGTTTAGAGAGAATGAAATAATCTGGTTCTCCAGTCATAAGCCTCTGTTTATTTAAATATACTTTGAAATTCATACTATTAATATATTATTATTTGTGTATGGACAATTTTTTATTCTCAATAATTTATTTTTAAGAAGTCCTCACATAACTTGAGTATGGATAAAAAACTATGTTTCCTAATCATTGGTTGTTTAAGGGCCATTTTCATCATTTCTTTCTCTTTCCTTCCCCACTTTTGCTATTATTTACCTTATTAAAAATTGACTCATATGGCGAGCATTGTGAGGGGGAAGGGAATACCTCTAACCCTTCGTAGGGAGAGCCAAAGAAATACAATGTAATCAAAATGTCAAAAAAACCCCAACTTTTATCGGGTGGTGGGCAGGTGGGGGGGTAGAGTGTATACTTACATAATGGGTGTGACATGCACCACCAGGGGGTTGACATGCTTGAAGCTCTAGCACAGTGGGGGGGGGAGGGTTGGCAAGGGCAATATATGTAACCCTAACAATTTCTGTACCCCCATAATATAATGAAATAAAAGAAAAAAATTGACTTAATTTAAAAGCTATATATTTTACACTAGTTTTATTACTTCTAATACACATTAAAACAAAAAATTGCAAAAATGTTGCATATGCACTTCCTAAAATACTTTTATATATTACTCATGTTAAAGGCCCTCTTAGTCTTTTAAGTAGCGACACTGCCAGTAGTCACTGACTCTTTCTCCATTTTGGTTTAGTTCCCCAATACTATTCCACTTATTGAGAAACACCTAGGAAGTGGGCTCTGCCAGACACTGAATCTTCCAATAAGAAATAAATTTTTGTATTTAGAAGTTACCCAGTTTATGGCATTTTTCTTATAGCAGCCTGAATATTCTGTGAGGAGGGACCTAGGGTATAAAAATTATGCAAACATAGATCTGCAAAGATTATTTGAGATCAATGAGGCCACTGATTTTAAAGGCATTTGTAAAAAGCTTTAGAACCTGTTTAACAAATCAAATCTTCCACAGATCTCAATGGAAATGTGATAATACCAATGTGCCAGGTACTATGCTAAGCACTTTCCAAATGCCATCTTCTTTAATGTTACAAAGTCCCAATGAGGTAAGAACTATTTATTATTTGTGGAAGCTGAAGTTCAAAGTGAAAAGACTCAGGTCATTGCCACTCATTTTTGTATTTGCTTCACTGTATTCAGCACCCAAGTGAGTGCATAAAGTACTTTACTATTCTAATAACAACTAAAAGAAGGCTAAGAGCACATTCTTCTATGATTTGCAGGAAGATGAGCCCACCTGGACATGAATATTTTGGGCTGGGGAAAGCTTCAAACTGATAAGGGAAATTGGCCTAGGCAACCTCTTGGAGCCAGCTAGCAATATTCTTGCTTATGAAACCTAAGCCATAATGACAAGGTTTTGTGTATGAATGTGCTTCAGCTGACCTTTCCCACGTTATTACTTGAGTCATGAACGCCTTAAGGAGACCTACAATGTCTTTACTTATATACCCATGTAGCACTTCAGGAAGAGAATAGGGGTGATCATTTGTTAGTGTTTATATTCTGTCCTGTCATATTTTATCCCTTGAGATTTTGGAATAATATCACTATTTGAACAGTTTGAGAGAAACCTTCTACAATCTGACCTTCATTCCCCTTCAGTATGGCACAAAGTGGTGTTGAGAAAAAAAGCCCTCAAATAGATTCATTGAAAAGTACACTCTTTGATATTAAAGTTTGAGGTATATAGTAACATGTACAAGATGGTGTAAAGCAGGGGTCCTAAAACTTTTTAAACAGGGGGCCAGTTCACTGTCCCTCGGACCGTTGGAGGGCTGGACTATAGTTTAAAAAAAAAACTATGAACAAATTCCTATGCACACTGCACATATCTTATTTTGAAGCAAAAAAAAAACAAATGAGCAAAAACACCTGCATGTGGCCCATGGGTTGTAGTTTGAGGATGCCTGTTAGTGGCCCCTAAACCATAGATGAATGATCAAAATAATATTATGTCTTAAATTCTACCATTAGAGATTTATTATTTGGAAAAATTTTTGTATTGTATCATTTTGAATATGTAAGTGAATCTTATAATAATTAAATGCTAATGATTTATCAGCCTTTCTTCTGATAGCACTACAATTAAAAGAGGAAAACTCTATACAAAGGGAGGGTTAGGGATACGAAAGACAAACTGCCTTCATTGTAATATTAGCTATAGATGATTCTGTAACTTCTTGACCTATTTGATAAATTTCTCCCATGTTTATAAAACATTTTTTTTAATTTCTTTACTCCTCTCTCCATGTAGGAAACACATATTTTGTACCTCATCCATATTTCTGTTCAGTTGAAAATAGGATGACTAGATCTTCCCTTCCTGCTCTTAAAATAAACTTAGAAAACAAAATCAAGCCAACACTAGAACCATTATAATTGGCTAAATTAAATTGTTTCTTTGACAAAATATTTTACTCATTTTCAAAAAGCATCTAGTAAACTTTTATTTACCTAAAAGAAAACAAATTTAAAGACTGAAGATTGAAATACAGCCAAATCCAATATAAATTTTTCTTAAACAAAAACAGTTAAAACAGTAGTATATTTTCCTATAGTCTGAGCACTCATGAACATCCTGAGCTCATTAACAGTTCAGTGATTAAAAATACTTCTCAATTATCTTTTCCCTCTTCATCTAGTTTAATAATCAAGATTTTACTAAGGATGTTCTTAATGATTTGTTTCAATCCATTTGATTATTACAACAACCACAAACTTTTGAAAAGTTATCTAGTCAACGGACAAATTTTTAAAAACTTACCTAGTGTAATTTTGAAGGATTATTGTTCTGATTAATCTAAAATATATTCTTAGAAACAAAGATGATTTAAAAATTTAACATATTTTATGAAATTATAAACATATTTTCCTTTATTTATGGGATACAAAGTGATATTTTGATTTATGAATACAATGTGAAATAATTAAGTCAAGTTAATTAACATATCCAGCACCTCAGATACTTATATTTTGTGGTTAGAACATCTGACATGTACTCTTTTGGTGATTTTAAAATGTACAATGTATTATTATTTATTAACACATTCACACCAACATTTCTAAAAACAGTATGAAGTAGTACTTAAAACCAACAAAAACTCAATAATGGTATCCTTTTGTGCAACATAAAAGTACTATTATAAATAATCTCTCATAAATAAGATATGTAGCCAAAACAATGATATTACTCTAAACTGCAGTTGTTCTATAAATAGCCTTGCAAGCCATAGTTAGGATATTATGCCATTTAATCACACTCAGGAGGAAGCTAATATAATCACTTTGGGTGCCACAAGAAAACAAAATCTTATCTAGCTAGTTCTTTCTTTGTCTTCAGTATTATACAGCTAATTGTGTATCTAAATTGCAATAATGGCCTTAAACCATTGGTTACACAATTTTCAGTTAATAAGTTTTCAAGATAAGGGTAAGCTTTTTCATTCATGCTCAAAGAAAAAAACCAGAGAAACAATTTGTTTTAATGTGCATATGTTAATTTAGCTGTATATAAATGGCAAAGCTGTGTGTTTCCAGTAATTACAATTGAAAATAAATATACTGATATACTTTATTAGAGCACAACATACTGATAAAGTTTAATGACATTTATTTTATTTTATATATGTAAAATTAAAGAGAATCAAAAGTTAATTACACCTAATGCTATTTACCAATACATACCAAATGCCGCTTCTTAACCCTGAAGTTGTTTGATGGTTTATAGATCAGTTGTCTAAAAATGGACTAGATCTCTGAACACCTGACATTTTGGAGATTTATTTTAGTCTTTGATCTTCTGTGATTAGAATGGCGAGCAATATCAGATGTCATTCTAATAATGTTGAATCAGGGTGCCATATAGACAATCTAATGGATGGCAGAGGATACAGGATCTTATAGGAAAAAAACAATGTATGTGTCTTATATTTGATAAATTTAAATTCTGGTTTCCAATGAAAGTTCAGAGTAATACAGAAGTTTTATCTCTTAACAATCATCTTGAGTAAAAAACTACATTGAGAAAAATGACTTTTAGACAATAACAGAATGTTATCTACCATGCTAGGAATTTTTGTCATGTCTAGTTCCTTTCTGTCATCACTATGAGGTTTATAGCAGTCTTAAAAACATGCTTACAATGAAATATAATATTTATAAAACAAGCTTTGTTTTATGGTGGTCAGTTTTGATTAATATTCAATGTGTTTTCTAATTGTTTGTTCTAGAGTTTTATATATGTCCAGCAAATCAAGCTTATTTTGGTTTTCAAATCTAGTATATTTTTTCAAATTATTTTGAGAGTATTGTATTGATTCTCCAACTATTTTGGTAGAGTTGGCAATATCTGTTTGCATTTGTAATAATTTTTGCTTCATATAATTTGAGGCAAGGTACATACAAGCTTACATAATCATTATAACTTCCCTGTATTTTGTTGGGGTTTTTTTTTACTTTAATGAAACATCTTTATTAAAATTGTATGAATTAATGATTTCATCAATTTCAGAAAGCAGAATCAGCTTATCTATATTTCAATCATGTTTAAACATGTTCCCATAACATCAGTACAAACATACAAACGTGTTCTTATAAGGACTTCTTAATTTAATCCTGACAACCCCCCGGGGGTAAATACTGACATTATTCCTATTGTGGTTCCTGTTTTGTCAGGGAGGCTGGGAACCTATCTAGGGACTTGCTGAGGTCTGTAAGAAGAAACCACTGGGCCACCGCTGTCCCTGACAACCCTGCCCAGCCTTTACTCTGACCTGAGGTTGGAGCCTGAGGAAGGTCATGAAGCCCACCTGGGGGAGGAAATGCTCCTCAGGGACTTCAGCCATGCATTTTCAGATGTCCCAAGTGCTATTCAATGTCACATGGGGTGCTTTCCAAGGCCCTGATTTCAGCTGAAAGTTATTTTGCTGGAGACATGGGCAGCAGACGTTTGCTGGAACTGCCCTTTCCAGCTGGGACTGTCTTGGAGTCCCAAGAAGAGCCCAGGCTGCTTCAGCTCCTGTGACTCCCATGTGCTTGTGTGCCAGGGGTCTGGCCAAGGTTTGTTGGTGGACTTCAAACCAACACTCGCTAATTATTTGTTCAGTATTTTATTAGGAAGTCCAGGCAGTGACCAAAGCAGGGTGGGAAGGAGGGCCACTGGAGGCTGAACTCAGTCTCCTGCAGTTTGGTTCAGCTCTACAGACTCTGCTCAGCAAAACAAATCCCTCAGAGACAGGCTTTACCCCTTAGAAGGCAGGCTAGCCTTCACTCCCATCCTAATCCCTTAGCAAAGCAGGCAGATCTGGGGGAAATGTGATTTTGCCCAAGGCATTGAATTTTCAGGGATGTCGTAGCCTCCTTTGTGTATCAGCACCCCATTCTCTGCCTGGCTGACCCCCCTAACCAGCCTTGAGGGCAGATCCTCATCAGGTGACTCCATTCAAGACAGTGTGAAAGGTGTGTGTATTATTATTTTTGAATCATCTTGGGATTTTTATTTTTATTTGACAAATAATAAGTGTAATCTTTAACTATAATTTTAACTATTTCACTTTTTTGCTTCAGCATATTATGGGGGTACAAATGTTAAGAATACGTACATTGCCCTTGCCTCCACCCCTCAACTTAGAGTTTCAAGCATGGCCATTCCCAAGACAGTGCACATCTCACTCACTATGTATGTAAATACCCCTCCCCACCATCCCCCACCCACCTGCCCCACACCCAAAAAATGTGTTTTTTTATTTTAACATTTTGGTTACATTTTATATATTTTCCAAACCCAAGCAATGGTTATATGTATGCCCATCCCCACCTTCCCCCACCCACCTGCCCGACACCCAATAAATGTGTTTTTTTATTTTAACATTTTGGTTACATTTTATATCTTTGCCTCTCCCTAGCAAGGGTTAGAGGTATGCCCTTCCCCAGAACAATGCTCTCCACATCCCTCAGATGTGGGACTCCCACCCCAACCCTGAATCCCTAGTGAAGACCACCACCCTTTGAGGACCATAGTGTTAATCAGTAAGTACCAATTTGATGGTGAGTACATGTGGAACCCATTATTCCGATCTTGTGTCACCTCACTTTGGATAATGGACTTAAGCTCCATCCAAGATAATATGAACAGTGCTAGCTCACTGTCATTTCTTAAAATTGAGCAATATTCCATTGTAAACATATGCCAAATTTTAATAATCCATTCATGAATTGTCGGACACTTAGGTTGTTTCCACATCCTTGCGATAGTGAATTGTGCTGCCATAAACATTTGGGTGCAGATGTCTTTATAATAGAATGTCTTATGCTCTTTTGGGTAGATGCCTAATAGTAATATTGCTGGGTCAAATGGTATTTCTATTTTTAGCTCTTTTAGATATCTCCAAATTCTTTTCCACAAAGGTTGCACTAATTTGCAGTCTCACCAGCAGTGTAAGAGTGTTCCTGTCTCTCCACATCCTTAGCAGCATTTGATGTTTTGGGGTTTCTTGATACAGGCCAATCTCACTAGGGTTAGGTGATATATCATTGTTTTGATTTGCATTTCTCTAATGATTAGCGTGGTTGTGCATTTTTTATATGTTTGCTGGCCATTATTCTTTCTTCTTTGAAAACGTTTCTGTTCATTTCTGTTGACTATTTCTTGATGGGGTTGTTTGATTTTTTCTTGTTAATTCTTTTGAGCTCTCAATAGATTCTTATTATCAGACTTTTATAAGAAGTGTAGAGAACAACTATTTTCTCTCATTCTGTAGGTTGTCCATTTGCTCTAATGATAGTTTCCTTGGCTGTGCAGAAGCTTTTTAATTTGATCAGATCCATATATGGCAACTCTTGCAAGGTATCTTTTTTTTTGAGACAAGGTCTGTCTTGCTCTGACTCCCAGACTAGAGTGCAGTGGCATCATCATAGAGCACTGCAGCCTCAAACTTCTAGACTCAAGTGATTCTCCTGCCTCAGCCTCCTGAGTAGCTGGTACTACAAGTGAGCGCCACCATGCCTGGCTAATTTTTCTTTTCTTCTTCTTTTTTTTTTTTTTTAATGGAGACAGGGTCTTTCTTTTGCTCAGGCTGGTCTGAAACTCCTGGCCTCAAGCAATCTTCCTACCTCAGCCTCCCTGAGTGCCAGGATTACTGGTGTGAGCCACCGCACCTGGCCAAGGTATCTTAATGTTTTTTTTATGTAAACTATGCTTGTAATTTTAATACATTTAGGAACTTCCATGGCACACCCTTCTTCCCTTCCACAGTGTGATCCTTAGTAAATGACGAAGCCTTATTTTAAATTCTGAGCCACAATAATTTGTGAGAGGACCTGAAGGCAGCCCAGGGAAGCTTTGGGAAGAGGCGTGTGTGCAGGTGGTGAGGTGGCTGTCTCGCGTTCCTCCCGCCTACCTCCTCTTAGCTGCATGAGGACCCTGTCTGCCCCCAAACAGGGTCAATTCAGAAAGCTTTTTTCATTTGAGGTTGGGATCATAACCTGAGTTTCTCTGACTGTCTGTGTTTTCCCCACCTCTTGTATATTTCCTAACGACTCATAAAAATCAGATGTTCAGTTTCCAACTCTAGGCTAGATTGGTTAACTAAGCGTTCTCTTCAGCCCAAGAGTCGAGAAGGGCTCTCAGCTTGCTGGATTCACTTTAACTGCTATGGTTCTGGGGTCACACCAACAGTTCAGTCAGTTGACAAAATAATTCATTCGATCATTCATCCAACAAGTATCTCTTGGGCACTAACTATGTGCCAAGCACTGTTCTGGGCATTGAAGATACTGCAGCAAACAAAACAGGCAGAAGTCTCCGCCCTCATGTTTACAATGTACCAGAAAAAGTAGACAATAAACAGTAGGTAAAAATAAAGAGAATTGGATATTATATTTCTCTGATGTTGGGTTGGATACCTCTTATGTCTGCTTCACACACTTTGAACGGCCATTCACTCTGGCTGCTGGTACAGCAGGTAACTCAGCGCTCGTGTTTGTGCAGGGAGTAAACTCCCCATGGGTGACCCTGACAACTGGGGGACAGATGCCCAGAGATAAATGCTCCCCTGCTCCCAGGGGGTGGCAGTAAACTTGGTGAGGAGTCAGATTGTGGATCTATTTTGAAGGTAGTTCCTTGGCTTAATGTGCTGCTGTCGCCATCTTGAGATTCTTAATAATTTATGATGAAGGGACTCCACATTTTTATTTTGGACAGGCCCCCATAAATTATGCATCCAGCATTGTCTATAGTATTTGTGTGCCAAAAGACAAAATGGCAACAAATTTTGGCTAAAGATTCAATGGGCTTTTATTTGTGATTCTAGAATTTGGCAACACCTCTTTCTGTAAAATACGAGTGTTCTGATGGGCTGAGCAGAGGGATGAGGTTTGTAGGCAGGAAAGGGCTGAAGAAAGCAGAGGTGGGGGATGAAACGGATTGGTCCTTTGCGTACAGGTGAGATCAGAGGGGACTTCTGTATCATGTGGCTCAGGTTAATCACCCCTTCTGATTGGTTGCTATGAATCTCCTGATTTTTTTGAAAACTGGCCTGTTTCAAAGCTCAGTTTGGTTATGTGGCACTTAGCACAAGTGACTCCATTGTGATTTGGTCTGTTTTGTGGGGGCCCAGTACAGGAGCTTAGTCCAAACTAATGGCCTCCCATCAATAAATATCTCTACAGCTGACAGACAAGAGACAGGTTGAAGCCAAGGACTTTGCTGCTAACTAAGGTGGAGAGTATCTGATGGGGAGGGAGGGGCCAAGACGAAACCTTGTTATCATAGCATAGAGCATGATAATTAGATTGCTAAAGGAATGTTGCATTTTATAAAAAGAAAGTGCTTGTAGCTTGGAAAGAAAGCAAGACAAGTTTAAAAGCTTTCAATTAGCACAGTAGATTAGAATTTAGTTAAATATGTGGAGGCATGGGTTTTTTTAAAATAATATTTGATAATAAATGTAGGAAACAAATTTGGCTTATTCAACAAAAACATAGGATGACCACACTTAAAATTAGGCATTAAGTCCTTTGGATTACAGATGACTAGAACCTTGTTCAGATTTTTCCATTATCTTGACATGATCAGACAGAGGCCCTCCCCTCTTCTCCAGCTAACAGCCACCATCTTCTAAGAACCTAGATCTATCAGCTAACAGAATGTTAGTGCCTTTAAACTGAAAGCAAACAGAAATAATCTGCTCCCATGACCCACCAGAGAAGTCCCTCTGTAGTCTCACAGAATGAGAAATCATCACTGATTTCAGAACAGATTGATTTCACTGCACATTCTCAGAGGGACTCACTCTAAAGACAAAAGAAACCTCACAAAAATTTTAAACTCCATTCCATAGTATTCTGTTCACAATAATATTGGTATTTTGATCATTTTATTTTTCTTATATTTCATAAAAATACCTACCTTTTTAAGAATTGAGATTTTTAAAGTATAATAGAAAGTACAATCACTAGAATAAAAATAATTTTTAAGTAGGGACACAGTCATGCTAAAACTGAATTGGAAATATCAATACAAATTTGGGCTTTTAACAAAAGTTACCTGTCTTTCCATACAGGTAGAAATGGCCTTGCATGTTATCTCCCTCCATAAACAGGAAGCCCCGGAGACAGTGCCCATTACCTTCCTCCAGTGAAAGGCAGGAAGGAACATGTTTGCCAGGATTTTTTTTTTTTTTGGTACCAGAAATCAAGGAAGAATTAAAGCCTAAAAATGTTAAAAATAATTAAAGATTAAGGGACACAAGAGCCAACCTACAAGGGATTCTCTCAAGCCACAGCTGTGGCAATTTGGCTGCCAAAAGGAGGATGATGACAGTGACTGAAAAGATTTAAATATATAAAAAGCCACCAGTCTGTGTTCTGAGAAAGAATGAACAACAGTGAGTCCATACTGGTAATAAAAAAGTAACTAAATAAACAAATGAGAGAAGGAGAGGGCTCCTCTTTATAGTGGAATACCAAATGTTCAGTTATCAACTTCAGTAAGTGTAACACGCTATCCATTATCCAATTTCATCAATAGCCGCAGTAATGTCGTTAGTGGAGTGTTTTTTTCCCCCTCCACTATAATTGCATAATTCCAGTCTGGAACCAGTATCGCATTTGTCATGTCTCTATAGTTTCCTTTAACTTAGGATGTTTCTTTGGCTTTTTTTTTTTTTTTGACATTTGGGGTTTGTCTGATTTATTTTCTCATGATAAGATTCAGGTATGCGTTATTTTTTCCTGGATAGGACAGTGCTTAGGTGAGTTTTATATTTTCCACTGAAGCTTCTTGCATGGACCAATGTTTACTACAATGGTTGAAAAATTATGGTTTTTCAATTTTAAGACTTTTTCCACCTTTATCAGTTGGTCCTCAGAATGCTACCGTGACAACAGCACTCTCTCCACTCCCACTTACTTATGTATCTATTACTGGCATGTACTCATGAATTTCTGTTTTGCCAGTGGTTTTTTTTTTTTTATTATTACCACTTTATTTATTTATTTATTTTTTTATTTCAGCATATTATGGGGGTACAAATATTACGGTTATATATATTCCCCGCGCCCCCCTCCCCCCTCGAGGCAGAGCCTCAAGCATAACCACACCCCATACGTTGCACATCTTACTCATTATGTTTGTAT
>CAUYPO010007398.1:0-15634 GCA_963574435.1 Cheirogaleus major | reverse complement strand
TTATGAGGATGTATTTTTGGCAAGAAAAGTTAAAATGAGAATGAGAGTAATTTTTGTATAAAAAAGAATCTTGTGTGGTCAAAATGATATGATAAAAATTTTATCCAAATGTAAAATGATTGGTGTTCCAATATGAAAAAGAGAGAAACTAAAACAAAACTAAAGGTTTAAGCAATTTGTAGGAAGTCTGAGCAAACTGTAAAAAGTTTGTGAAAGACTCATCTTATGAAAGGAACTTTATGTGTGATCAAATTGGCTAAACTTAGAAGAAAATCATTTAAAGGTTTTTCTAAAAATTGAGCTTTGATATCAAAAGTACACTGATACAAAACTAAAAGTTCATCCTCTGTGTTAAAACAATGTCTTATTAGAGTACTGAGTGCTCTTAATAAAAAAAAAAGTTTTTCTTTACCTTTTGGTAATAGATTCTGTGTTTTATCAAGATTAAGTCCTTGGGGGCAAGGGCATCATTTGAAACCTTAAAATTTGTACCCCCATATTATGCTAAAATAAAAAAATAAAATAAAATAAAATACACACAACATAAAAAAAAAAAAAAGATTAAGTTCTTGTGCTTTGTGCTGTCCTTATTAGGTCCTTGATTACTCGGGAAAACTGAGCCTTAAAAGAGTTTCTTTCTATATCTGTGTAACTTTATATATTTTTATAAGTCTTCTAATTATTACTCTGGTCAACTGAATGACTGTTATTTCAGTGACCTGTGATTCCATTTTAATTGTTTTAAATCTTTTGATATTTTTGACAAAATTCCCCAAAATCAAATTCTAAATTGAGTCATTTTGACCTCACCCACCTTGTAAAAGAGAGATTTAAACTAATTATGCTTACTAGATTTATTAAATTGTATGGGAAGGAATGTCAAAATAAGTGATTTTGACATTCTTTAAGTTATATTTATGGACATGCTATTAATGAGTTCCAAAAATTAAATGAAATTCCTATATATCTGATATTTCTTCATTAACTTTGGTTATTCTGTTAAAATGTTACATGTAACAAAAATAAATTCACTGTCCATTGCTGGTTATAATGAACTCTCATCAGGTTTTTAACCATGATCATTCTAAGATTTTCTCATTCACAGTAATTGCTTTGATTCTTCTCTAAAAGCTGCTACAGTCCAAAATTCCTTTTTCTTTATGAGGATTTTAAAAAAAGACAAAAAATAAATAAAAATTTTAAACCTGACTATTGAATACTGTTGAATACAAGTTGCTGATGACTTCAAGATCAGACCACTGGACTAGGTCAGAATCTCTAAACTCTAATGACACTAAAACTAGAATTTTCTAAAACTTTAATGAAAAAAAAAATACTGATGAATTTGTAAAACTGCTAACCAAGATCAAACAGAACAAACATTAATGACATAAAACTAAATGAATTAATGAAAAAAATTATGAACTTTATTTAAAATTTTGTTGGTTCTTTAATGTTTTGTTTTCCAGGTTTTTAAAATTTTTTCTCTTGAGCTATCTATAACTTATGCAAATTTGGTAAAGTATACTTTTGTGAACAAAAATTGAAATATTTACTTTTTCTCCATACTTAATCCCTCCAAAATTCAAAAACTATTTGTATTTTCTTTTTCTTCTTTTTTTTTTTTTTGACAATCTGGCTGTTTGCATAAGTTCAGTAACAATCTGTTCTCTTTGTAACAGGATACAATTAAAAATCTTGTTTGTATTACCAAGATTTTGACTAGGATGTCATATTTAAATTGTCTATAGGTATTACATGCAAAGCCTAAAGTCTGTCTTGGTTTGGCTTCCTAGCCTCAAGAGGTTTTAAATCTGAGATTCCCATGTAGTCAATTGCCATTCTTACTGCACTTATATAAATAATCAGGCTAGGTCTAATGAAGGTAAATTTACTTTACAAAAAATTAGCTTCATATTAGTTATCATTGGTAAAATTAGGAGTAACTATTGAAAAATGTGTTTCTAAAGAAAAAATTATAGTACACATTATTAGACTATAGCCCTGTTCACTGTTTTTGAGTTTTTGCTATCTACTGTGAACTAGACTGGATCCAAATTCTTCTAGGTTCCTCCCATTCAATTAACCTATTCGTGAGTTACTAGATAATAAAATTGTTCTAGATTACCTATCATTTAAACAAAAAGGTGTCTATTCCATCACTAATATCACATGCTGTACAGGATAAATTCCTCTATCAGTGTAAAAACACAATTACACAATATAGGAAAACAAGCTACCTGGCTCCAACAAGTTTCACCCAGTACATCTGAACTTTTCAATCTGTTCAGCTGCTTACCCTCAAGACTAGGTTCATGGTTTATAACTATTATTCAGACTAGATTTATTATATTGTTGCTAATTACTCTCCATATATTATAATCTTTAAGCTCTGTTCCTATTACCTATCTAATCTTGTAAAACTAACTCTCCCAACAGGATAATGTTAGCCCAGTGCTTTGAGAAAATTACTAACGCCTATGGGACCAATAAAATAAAATTTGATGTTGAACTCCAAACAGACCTGCTCTAAGGGGGCTTCCCCTACACTGGCCTCTTTGTTGTTCATACGTGGTCTGGCTCCCAGACACAGACTCCTATACTCCCCTCAAATGTGAGATCAGACTGACCAACACAGGTTTATCCCGGCTCCAAGGAACAATTAAACCTAACTTCACCTAGCACTCTGGGAGGCCGAGGCGGGTGGATCATTAGAGCTCTGAAGTTCGAGACCAGCCTGAGCAAGAGCGAGACCCCGTCTCTACCAAAAATAGAAAGAAGTTAATTGGACAGCTAAAAATATATATAGAAAAAATTAGCCGGGCATGGTGGCTCATGCCTGTAGTCCCAGCTACTCAGGAGGCTGAGGCAGGAGGATTGCTTGAGCCCAGGAGTTTGAGGTTGCTGTGAGCTAGGCTGACGCCATAGCCCCGGCAACAGAGCAAGACTCTTGTCTCAAAAAAAAAACTTTCTTTAGTCATTGGCCAGGATACAGTGAATTTTGTATTAACACTTCAATGAATGAATATACAGAAGCAATAACAATGAATGCATTTTATGAACTGATAAATGTTGTTTTGTTGACCTTTCATATAAGCCACATTGTTATGATAAAGGAGGAAATCATTCTTACCATTGTTTTAATTTCACACTCATCCAAACTCAGTGTCATAATATTCTTCTATCTAAGGAACTAAGATAAGCAAACTATAGAACCAATAAGAATTGTGGCAAATCACATTTTGAACAGATCAATTTTATTTTTTTGTTGTTTTGTTTTTTGTTGTTTTTTTTCTCACTCTGTTGCCTAGGCTGGAGTGCAGTGGTGTCATCATAGCTCACTGCAACCTCAAACTCCTGGGCTGAAGCAATCCTCCTACCTCAGCCTCCTGAGTAGCTGGGACTATAGGCACACACCACCACACCAGGCTAACTTTTTAATTTTTTTTGTAGAGATAGGGTCTCGCTATTGCTTAGGCTGGTCTCAAACTCCTAGCCTCAAGCGATGTTCCCGCTTTGGTCTCCCAAAGTGCCAGGATTACAAAGCGTGAGACACCATGCCAGCCTTGATCAGATCAATTTTAAACAGAGAAGAGAAAGGAAAAAAATTAATGTAGTATTAGGGCTCTTTAAAAGTTCATAATACTAAAAAGAGTATATAGATTTGATTTCATTTAGGCTAAATAAACAGAAATTACCAAACACTGAATTCAGCTAAGAATCAAATGCCACTACAACAAAATATTTAAATAGACTTAACCAGAAAATATTTCCAATGTTACAGACACAGTCAACTTTATAAAAAAAGATAGATAAACACAAGAATAAATTCCTAGAAAACAGCAAACCTATCCCAATAATCTTAGAGGTGGGACATGGTTAAACCATTCCAAAAAGAAAAACAGTCTTCAAGGCAGAAAAAAGTAGAATCCTAGAATTAGTCCACAATCTAAATGCAAATTTTCCAGTATTTCATTCAAATTAGGAATTCTATCTCTTCAATAAACACTTTTTACCCATTTCAGTTTTTGATAAATTTTAGTCATTATGAAATTTGTCTTACTTGATTTAAAATGTATCTTCCTCTTACTTTCATCCTTTTGATGACAACAAAATTACTGACTAAATAGTACTAGGAGGCATTAGTTCAACTTCCAGCACCCTGTTAGTTTTTAATCCCTCTTCTCCATTAGCTTCTTCACTGCTTACATTTTAAAAGAAAAAAAAAAAAAAATCCTGTTGACACCATCCTCTTTCAAGATTACTCAAGAGCAGTCCATACCAGAAGTGGTCTTCTCACTTGACCTTACCTCTCTACAAGGGTGTCTGACTTTTGTTCACACTACTCTACCAAAACTACTCAGGCCAAGATCAACAATAACCTTTAACTGCCAAAATCCATTCCAATGGACACATTCCGGTCCCTATCTTATTTGACCTCTCTTAATGTGGAACATAAAGCATATGACACTATTAACCATTCATTATTTAAACCTCCCTTGGTTTTCCTCCCACTCCTCTGACCACTCCTTCTCAGTCTCCTTGACTGGATTCTTCTTTGCCAGATCCTTCATGTTAGTAAGCCTCTGGATTCTCACCTCCTCTTCTTCTTCCTCCTCACTTCTCTTTCTTTGCACTCTCCTTTGATAATCTAATCCACTTCTAAGGTTTCATGTACCACCTATATTAATGACTTTCAAATGTTCATCTAGACATGAATCTAGAACTTTCTTCAAATCCTCTGATCCTTATATAAGAAGATGTATCCAGAACATTTCAGGGCAATATCATAGGGCTAGAGAAAATAATTTTATGCTAGTAAGCTCCATTCATGCCCCTCTAGTTTAGGGCTCTAATTCATTTATTCTCAACATCCACACTCCCTTTCCAAGGTGACAACTCTTCTGGTTACTTATAACTGGTATGATCAAACATCTTGATTTACCTAAGACAATCCTGGTTTATGCCTATTTTCCCAGTAACTATTAACCTTTCACTCACAAAATAGCACCTGTTTGGTCAATGAGTTACATGATTACCTTACCCACCCACCCACCCACCCATCCTTTCTGATTTTGCACACACAACTAGGTAAATCTTCCTTCCTCCCTGGATTCTTTACTCCCTACCTTTAGGAAGCCAAGCTCTGTTGCTAAGAAACTTCCCTACATCCTCTACCTTCACACCAGACAATCACTTCACCTCCTCTTCTTAATAAATCACTATATACACCCAAATCCCAAGCCAGTATTCTCCTGGTTTCCCAAGTTGACTTGCAAATCATTATTATCACATTTTATCCATTTTAAGGTTATATTATAGCTATATTAATAGTTGTCACCTATTGACCTTCAAGTCAGTAATCTCCATTTACTGAGAACTCTGTCATATGAATATCTTCCTCTCTACACAAGAGCTGGTATTCTAGGGACCTCACTATCCATAAGAACAATTAATTTCAACACACTAGATTTAAAGCTCTTTTCTTTTCTTTTCTTCAATGGCCCCTACTTTGTAGAAGGCCACAATGGTTTAGTAATAGGGCATAAGCGTTTCAAAATTAGAAAGACTCAGGTACTTACTAGCTGTGTGCCTTGGGGAAAGCTACTTAACCTCACTGAGCACCACTTTCCTCATCAGTAAAATGTTGATGCTAATATGTGCCTCAAAGGATTGTTGTAAAACATAAGCATGATAACCTTTGGAAAGTATTTAGCATAGTGACTATTACACATAGCTCAATAAACAGTAGCTTTTATTAATATTAATGTTGTTGTAATTAGCACTATTAATCTTGGCTACCCACCATCATAGGTCATTTTTTGGCCTTTATGACCACTTGAAATTGCTCCAACTCCAGAATTTTACATTTTGGACTCTCACATCACATGTGTCTATTTTTCCATCTCTAGTACTCTTACTTCCATTAGTCCTGCCTCTTACTCATTGAGATTCCTCACCTTCTTCATTCTCCACATTTATGAGCCCCATCTTGGCTTGACTTTCTTCCTTAACCAAGTAGGATTCCTATGGTTCAGCCCTTTAATTAGCAACCTCATTACTATCCTCAATTCCTTGACCTCAACCACTATCCCCCTACCCAGGTTCTCCATCACATCTTCCTTTCCAATCCCCATCCAGGTTCAGTCTATTTACTTTATGCATTATTTGGGGAGGGGGGGGGAAGTAGGATGCTGGAGAAACTGCTTGACCATTCCAATAGGCCCCTTTGTACGTTTGTGATTTCAAGCCTTGGGAGGGTATTTATCACTATTCAGCAATTAAATCACTTGTCCCTAGTTAAGTCCCTTTTCCAATCTCAATGATAACTTTTCTTTTGCCCTTAAGCACACCCAGCCCATGTTCTTCCTTCTCAATCTCAGCAGATAATCTGTTTCACAAAGAGAAGAGAAGCCATCCTGGACACTCATCTATATCTACTCCTTATTTCCTTTCCTTTAAATAGGAAAATGTTATCATTGCTCTTCTTCAGGGTAACCTTTTCACCTGTGCTCCTGGTCCCAACCACTCCATTTCCTCTGGGATTACAGTTGATCAATTATCTTCTTTCTCTTGTGACTTCAATTTTCTTCTTCTTCAGTGGCCCCTTTCCCTCAATCCACTAAAGTGTCCTTTACTTCTCCATTCTTAAAAGAAGCCAAACCTTTCACTGATCAAATCTCACTGCTCAAGCTTCCATTCACTGTTCTGCCTTCATTACCAAAAGTATTTGAAAGAATATATTTACTGAATGAATGAAGATTGCTGTATTTGTTTCAGACTTCTCTCCTGAGCTCCAGACCTTTTTCCCCCCAATGTAATTGTATCTGATTCAATTCCAACAAAGGAAATAAAACAGCTAATTCCACCAATTTGAAAACCGATAATTTTCACATCTCCAAATCTATTCCTCCACCTATTCTTAAAAATTAAGAACAATTATCAGCATCACCATTCATCCTGTCAGACAATCTAGAATCAAAGCCTATTTTGAGTCCTTCCTCTCCTTTACCCCATATCTAAGCAAGCCCTTTAAAAAATCTCTCACATCTGTCCCCTTCATGCCTTCCCAGGGTTGCTACTGTTGAGGCCTTCCTCATGTTACACTAATTCAAAGGGATGTTGTGAGGGTTAAATGAAATAATAAATGAGAATACACTCTGTAAGTTGTGAAGTGCTATATAAAGATGATTACACAAATATTATATCTTCGGCAAAGTAAGATGAGGTTAGCTTAACAGGACTTGTTCTTAAAAAAAATTCTGGGTATGAGTAATCAGCGCTTTCTTTTCTCATCACAAATCACAGAGCATTTGGCAATCTGGTCTATAATTTTTCTAGGAATCAGTCAGTGTCAAGATTTTCAATATATAGTTTCTGGGCTTGACCTTCCCTTCCCCCATTTTTAAATGTAAATAAGCAGTTCTTTGGTCTTCTGGAAAAAATCTTCTTTTTTTTGTTTTTTTAAATAGACTGTATTTTAGAGGAGTTTAAGTTCATAGCAAAATCACGTGGAAAGTACAGAGTTCCCATTTATATCCTATCCTCACACATGCACAACCTCCCCCACTACAGACACCCCCCACTAGACTGGTACATTTGTTACAATCAGTGAACCTATATTGATAGGTCATTATCACCCAAAGTTCATGGCTTACATTAAGGTTCATTCTTGGTGTTGTACATTCTATGCGCTTTGACAAATGTATAATGACATGTATCCACCATTGTAGCATCTTACAAAATAGTTTCACTGCCCTAAAAATCCTCTGTGCTCTCTCTGCCTATTTATCTATTTATCCCTCTCTCTCTCTCCAACCCCTGGCAACCACTGATCTTTTTACTCTCTCCATAGTTTTGCCTTTTTCAGAATGTCATACAATTGTACTCATACAGTATGTAGGCTTTTCAGGTTGGCTTTTTTCACTTAGTAATATATATTTAAAATTCCTCCATGTCTTTTTATGGTCAAGTCGCTTTTAAATACCACTTTACTAAGGTGTAACAGGTAACAAACTGAACATATTTAAAGTGCATGATTTGATAAGTTTCAACATGTGTACACCTATGAAAACATCACCACAATCAAGATAGTGAACATATCTAGTACCCCCTAAAGTTTCCTGGTACACTGTCCTCTCTCTCTCCTGCACTTCTCCTCTCTACTTCTTCTCCAGGCCACCAAGGATCTGCTTTTTCCCACTATACATAGGTATACATTTTCAAGAATTTTATAGCTGGAACAATACAGTAGTATGTACTCTTTTTTTTTTTGCTTTTTGGTCTGGCATTTTTCATGCTGTGTAATTATTGTGAGATTTACCCATGTTGTGTGATCTCTAGTTCATTCCTTCTTACTGCTGTGTAGTAATCTGTTGTATAAACATTACTTTTCAAAAAACCAGTGGCAGTAGTTTTATAAACATTTATAAGTATGTATAGTAATCTACTCTATTGTTCATCTATTTCTTCCATTCAGTTAAAAATAGCTAGAAGCTCTCTTATTTCCTTGTCCATTTTGGGGTTTCAATTTCAAAGAATCACATTTGAATGAAAAAATGACTCATCTTTCGAAAAATTATTTGATTCCTTTCTTTTATTTTTTTTTAGGCAGGGTCTTGTTCTGTCGTCTGGGCTGGAGTGCAGTGGTGTGATCATAGCTCACTGCAACCTCAAATTCCTAGGCCCAAGTGATCCTCCTGTTTCAAAGTGGCTGAGACTATAGGCACACACCACCACTCCCAGCTAATTTTTTTAAAATTTTTTGTAGAGACAGGGTCTTGCTATGTTGTTCAGGCTAGTCTCAAGCTATCCTCCCTTCTTAGCCTCCCAAAGTACTGGGATTACGGGCATGAGCCACCGTGCCCGGCCTGATGATCAGTTTTAAGCCTTACTCTTTCACATTATCAGTTAATATTTTCTCTTTTCCCCCTCAGCAGTTAGACTTGGAAATTTCCACAGGTTATTTCCAAAATTTCCAAATGTATCAGACCTCTCTCAATTACTATAAACAAGGCCAGGGAAGTTAAAAGGTACACTGATGAGCACTAGTGAGAGGCAGCAGCAAAAGAAAGTAGTATCAAAGAGAATATGGTGTCCTCATCAACTCTAAGATCAGTTTATAATTAATTATTATTTAACAGATTTTTATATATTATCAAGATATATTTAGGTTGAAATCCATTTTGAAATATTAGCTTATTTCTTAGTTCTTAATGTAAAAGATAGCCCTTAAATTCCAGAAATTCCAGAATATAAAATATATATGTGTGTATATATATATATATATATATTTTTTTTTTTTTTTTTTAAGAGATGAGAGTCTCACTATGTTTCCCAGACTGGACTCAAACTCCTGGGCTCAAGCAATCCTCCTGCCTCAGTATCCCAAGTAGCTGAGACTACAGAAATATGCCACAGTGCCTAGCTTAGAAGACTGATATATTTTTGATTCAAGTTTTACAGGGCAAATTCTATTGCTATGAATACTGTATAATTTGATTTAAAAGATCTACATTTAACATGTGGTGGCCCATTTATTTCAAGCCACCCTTAATGAAACAAACAATTAGGATAATCCTTGTATATTACTGACTTACTGATGTTAAATAAAATTTATAGGAGGCCATTAGTTTGGACTGAGCTCCTGCACTGGGCCCAAAAGACCAAACCAAAATGGAGTCACTCATGCTGAAGTTCCACTTCACCAAGCCAAAATTAAATTGTTCACTTGACCTTCCAAAAAATCAGGAAAGAGAGAGATAACAGCCAAATCCCCAAACAGGCCAGTTGTTATAATATATGATATGATATGATATGATATGATATGATATGATATGATATGATATGGCTGACATAAGGAAGTCCCCTCTACTTTAACCTTTTTAAGAAAAATAACTTTAAAACAACCAATCTGGTTTTTGTTTTCTGTTTCTGTTTTCCTCAGCCCTTTTCTGCCTATACAGTAGTCTCCTCTTATCTACCATTTCACTTTTGGAGGTTTCAGTTATCTGAGGTCAATCACAATCCAAAAATATTAAATGAAAAATTCCAGAAATAATTCATAAGTTTTAAGTTGCACCCAGTTCTGAGTAGTGTGCACCATCCCACTTCATAGTGTATATAGTGTTCGGTACTATCCGAGGTTTCAGACTTCCACTGGGGATCTTGGAACATATTCCTCATTGATAATGGGGGACTACCATAAAACTAGCCATCTCTGCTCAGTTCATCAAAATACCCAATCTATTTTATAGAATAAGGTGTTGCTCAATTCTAGAATCACAAATAAAAGCCAAATAAGATATTTAAACTAAATTTGCTGGCCATGGTGGCTCACACCTGTAATTAATGCCAGCTACTACTCAAGAGGCTGGAGTGGGAAGACTGCTTGACCTCAAGAGTTTGAGATCAGCCTGGGCAACACAGCAAGACCTTGTCTGTAAAAAAAAAAAAAATTAATTTTAAAAAAATTAGCTGGGCATGGTGGCATGCACCTAGCATCCCAATTACTTGGAAGGCTGAGACAGGTGGATTACTTGAGCCCAGGAGTTCAAGGCTGCAGTGAGCTATAATCATGCCACTGCAATGCAGACTGGGTGACAGAGCAAGACTGTGTCTAAAAAGAAAAAAGACCTTTAAATTTAATTTGTTGTAATTTTGTCTTTTGACATGATTAAAGTATTAAAAATACAAGTAATTTCCATTGTAATTTCACAAATGATCAAGTGAAACAACAACATTTCTGGGGCTTAAAAAATCCTAAACTTAAGCCAGGCATCTAAAGATAATTCAGAAAAAGATTAATTAGATGAAGGAGTTCAAGTTAAATACAGCAAGAGACTAAAAAGGTATTCTAAAATCCTGAATTATATGTATTTCACTACAACTAAAACTAACAAACACATTCCATGAGTTCACGCAAACAAAAACAAATCAACATTTGGGAAAAGAATGACTAGGGTGGTTCAAAAGAGCTAAAAAGAAAACAAGCATGAAATACTAGTTTGCAGTTTGTGGGTGAAAATTTAACCCCCTGTACAGTACAGTCAAGGTAATGTAAAAAGTTTCTTCAAAACAAAGTCACTAGAGTTTACTACTAATAATTTCCACTTTGACAAAGATTCTTTGCCTGGCAAAACTTTAGTTAGCCTTCTGAATCTTCTGCTAGGTCCTTCAGTGCATTTCCTTATAACATTCAGTTTTAGCAAAGAACTCTGCTAAATCTGTTTAGCATACCCATCCTGGATAACTGATCATCCTCAATATCTGATCAGGTTCTTCATCCTCTACCATTCCAGATGATGTCTGATCACCCTGGCCCATCTTTGGCAAGAACCCTGTTAGGTCAGTTTAGCCAGAATCCCCCTTACCTCTGATATTTCCTCTTAGTAATTGTCTATCCACTGACCCCCACACTGCTCCTTAGCTATAAATTCCCACTTGCCCATGCTGTATTTGGAGTTGAGCCCAGTATCTCTCCCTCACTGCAGGCCCTGTTGTGGTGGTCCCTACACCTATCACAATGGTCCTGAATAGTCTTCCTTACCATTCATTGAATAATTTTTTTCTTTAAAAACTTAGATGTCTAATTTTAATGCCTTCTAACCAACTCCTAACCTTCTCCGCACCAAACCTACTCCTCTCATAAACTTCAATGCAGTACCTATCTATCCCATCTTCCTCCTTCCTCAAGACAAAATTTTGGCATCCTTTACATCTCTATCCTCAATTTATCCTGAAATCAATGACCTCTCACGACCTCCACCAATTCCAGGCTTGTCCAAGCTACATTATCTCTGGCCTGGACTGTGGCAACAGTCCCTGTACTGGTATCCCTGTTTCTGCTCCTGCTCAACCTCTCCCCCACAAAAAACTCTTCTCTATCCAGCCACCAGAAGGACCATTTTAAAAAGTAAGTCAGATTATACCCTTTCTTTATCCAAAGGGAGGACTCCCCTTCTCACTTAGAGTAAAAACCCAAGTCCTTCAAAGGCCTACAAGGCCTTACACAATCTAATCTCCCACCACAGTAACCTCTCTGACTTTATTTCTGCTACTCTTTGCTCACTCCACCACAGCCAAATTAGCTTTTCTCTGCTATCTTCAAACAGGCCCAGCATACTCTTGCCTCAGGGCTTTTGCGAATACTTTCCCCTTTACTAGCACACTCTTCCCCCAGAGGGGTGCATGGATTATCCCTCACTTCCTTAGATCTTGGCTCAAACATCACCTTCTCCAGGAAGCCTTCCAAGGCTACCTCTAGTTGAAATTGCAACTTTCTCCCAGTTCCCTGTCCTCCCTCCTCTCTACTTTTTCTCTATTGCCCTTAATACCATCTGACATAGCACATATTTTGTTTACTATCTAAGTTTCCACTAGAATACAAGCTCCATAAACCAGAGTATATTTACCTGTTTAGAAAAGTGTCTGGCACACAGTAGGTGCTCAGTAAGTATTTATTAAATATACACGTAATTTTATAGTTTACAGTGTTCTCATGTAAATTAAATTATAGTAACTCATTTTCTTCTTATGCCCTCTCTTCTCTAAATGCTCAATCTTTGCAGTAACCAATATGGATGACAGCAAAGAGCTATCAGAAAAAGAGTTGCTGGCTACTTGCAAAGCTCTTTAAAACAGATACCCATATAAATTAACTACATTTATAAAATGAAAGCTTAAAGAGTCAAAATCTTTATTAGCATAAGGTTTCTAGGTGTGGAAGTTTAAAGTAATAGAGTAGAAGAGTCAAGAATCATCAGGAGAAAAGCCCTATTCAGTTTGTCTTATCAATCTGTTAAACCCTAGGGAATATGCAAGCTGAATTTGATTTTCAAGGAAGCACAGGTCCAAATGCAACACTAACATATTCAAAACAAGATTCAACCCCCCTAAAATTTTCTATCTGCTTAAAGAAAGGCCATAAACTATCAAGTGCTGTCACTGTGCATGTATGGTCTGTTGAGCATATAGGGGATGTTTTGCTACGTTTTGTTTAACCCGATAAGAATCAGGGCTAAGGAAACCTTTCTTAAAGCCTCTGTATCCCCTCTACCACTAAACAACTCAGGTTCTAATTGGGTTATTTCCCATACAGTTTAACTCATCAGATCTCTGCCAGGCTCCAGTGATGCCTGAGACAGCAGATGTCTCAGGGGATCCCCTGGAGAAAGGGGATCGGGCAAAGGATGTCACAGGCAGGAAAAAAGCAGCAGACCAAGTCGCACGGTGAAGATGACAGGTGGGCGAGTACAGCCGGGCAAGAGTGCGAGGAGCGACCGGCAGGGTGGTGGCTCGGAAACTGTCAATTCCCATCATCAACCTGCCAGTCTGGGCCCGGCTGGGGTGAGGGAGCGCCGCGGCTTAGGATTAAAAAACGCAATAAAGGTAGCAGCAGATCGCCGCCAGCCGGCTCGACCTCACCCCTCGCGGGCCGGGAAATAAAGTTAGTGCTCGGTGGCCGCGAGGCAGCTGCAATGGCCTGGAGGGGCCCCGCCGAGCTCCCGCCCGCGACTGCTCAGCAGTGGCAGAGGCGGCCTGGCGCCGCGGAGAAACGCCCGGAGCCCCGAAGCTGGAGAGGAAGCCCCAGGCCAGCGCGTCAGGCCGAGTCCTCCGGCTCCCTCAGCCCGGCAGCGGCGACCCCCAGCCCGGGCTGACTGCCACCACCCCAAACCGCCCTCCCTCCAGGCCACGCATAGGGTCCGCTACCCTAAGCCCGCTCCGGCATCGTTGGCGCCCAGAAGCCGCCTTTACCTGCTCTGAGGCTGCTGCCGCCGCCGCGCACTCGGCTCACACGGAGAATCCCTAGTCGACGCTGCTGCCGCCGCCGCCGCCGCCGCGAATTCCCCGCCCCCGCCCCCTCAGGTAACCCAGGAAACCGAGAACACCACCCCCTCCCTCCCTCCAGTCGGGACTCAGACCCACTCTCCTGCGCGTGCGCACTGGGCCCCGCCTCGCGCGTCCCTAGCCCCGCCCACCTCTGGGAGGGCAACGCTGGAGTCGCAGGCGTGACGTCTAAAGCCAGCGAGCCAATGGGGAGTGAAGGGGGCGGGCCGATCCGCGGGGCCGCGGCTTCGCGGCCGTCGGAGTTCCTCAGCGCAGGGGGCGCTTGCCGGGCTCTCGCACCTACTCTCTGTGCTCTGCGTAGTGGGCTGCGTCAGGCCCCGGGGAGAGCTAGCACCATTTGAAAACCATCTAGCACATGCGCAGCGTCCGCTTCCTCCATTCAACACAGAATGTCATCCTATCCGGTTGTGTAGGTCCAGAGGATGAGGATAGAAGAAATATGGGAAGGAGTCGGGAGAGGCAGAAAGGGTTTATCCACGAGGAACCCCTAGCCTTCCTCCAGGACCTGGAAAAAGCCATATTGTAAGGGGTACCGTAGGCTTCGCTCAACAAACGAGAAGAGGTTTGCAAAGCCACTGTAGAATTAAATTCAGTGCAGAGGTGTATTTTCCAACATATTTCTGTTCAAGCACAGTTGTATACATTGCACACTGTCAGCGCTATATGCCTTAATGTACCAGTCCCTGCAGAAAGTGGGAGCCGTAGATTAAATACGAGGATGTTTTCAGCTGCATCACAGACTGCCAGGCCCAGCACGCAGCTGACTGGCAGCCGGCGGTTTGGCATTTCAAGGGCCACTCCTCCTCACCTCCTAGTCACTGTGACAGAAATGTCATACTGGGAAAAAGCCTGAACTATACAAATATAGTTTGTATTGTTCAGTACTTTTCAAGTCCTACCAAACAATACCAGCTGTAAGCAAATAGTCTACAAATGGACAGGAATGGCTATAGAATCAACTCTCATAATTTTTCACATAGAATTATCAAATAGAAATAATTCAGGAAGTTATGTCCCAAGGCTATATACCAAATGTAACTCTCAATTCCTCAAACTCCCATCTGACCCAATGACAAGCAAAGTAAATAGTTGCCCATTGATGTGCTTTATAGCGGCTTTTGAGGAAAATCCCCCACTTTAAAGCGTCACCTCTTTGATGTCTGATGTTTAACCATTCATATCTTCATACCTTTAGGCAAGGTTGCCCACTTCCTCTGGCAGGCAGCCTTTTAAAATGCAAATATTCTGGGTATGGGCAAGTCCCTACCAAGTTAATGAAAAAGATGCCTCTGGGAAATCATCACTCATTTAACAAATATATAATGACGCTCACTATGTGCTAGGTACTGTGTTAGGTGCTGGAGATACTTTTCTGCCCGAATTCAAAGAGGAAGAGGAAGTCCAACGACCTGTTTTACAATTTTACCTAATCTGAACCTGCTCTTACTTATACATTAACTTTCATCCACTAATCTTTTTTTTTTTTTTTTTTTGAGACAGAGTCTCACTCTGTTGCCCCGGCTAGAGTGCCGTGGCATCAGCCTCGCTCACAGCAACCTCAAACTCCTGGGCTCAGGAGATCCTTCTGCCTCAGCCTCCCGAGTAGCTGGGACCACAGGCATGTGCCACCATGCCCGGCCCATTTTTTTTATATTTTAGTTGGCCAATTAATTTCTTTCTATTTGTTTAGTAGAGATGGGGTCTCGCTCTTGCTCAGGCTGGTTTCGAACTCCTGAGCTCAAACGATCCGCCCACCTCGGCCTCCCAGAGAGCTAGGATTACAGGC
>CAUYPO010007397.1:0-12652 GCA_963574435.1 Cheirogaleus major | reverse complement strand
TCTCTACTAAAAATAGAAAGAAATTAATTGTCCAACTAAAAATATATAGAAAAAATTAGCCGGGCATGGTGGCACATGCCTGTAGTCCCAGCTACTTGGGAGGCTGAGGCAGTAGGATCGCTTGAGCTTGAGGTTGCTGTGAGCGAGGCTGACGCCATGGCACTCTAGCCTGGGCAACAGAGTGAGACTCTATCTCAAAAAAAACCAAGAAGTGTGGAAACAGAGTCCCAAACCGCATATTCATCAACAACAACAACAAAAAGATAATGGTGTCTGTTTGGTGGTACAGCGCTGGTATTATCCACTACAGCTTCATGAAACCTGGTCAATCTATTACAGTGGATGTCTGCTGCAAGCAGTTGGATGAAATGATGAGAATGCTTGCGATTAAGCAGCCGAGATTGATCAGTAGAAACAGGCCAATCCTCTTGCAAGATAACGCTCAATCACATGTTGCACAAACAATGCTGTGCAAACTACAGAAGGTGGGCTTGGAAACGCTCTGTCATCCACCATATTCACCAGACCTTGCACCAACTGGCTACTACTTCCTCCAGGCTTTGGACCACTTCTTGGAAGGGAGAATATTCAATCCTCAACAAGCTGTGGAAAACGCCTTTTGCAATTTCACCACCACTCGCTCTCCAGGCTTCTTCACTGCTGGCATAAACAAGCTACCATTAAGGTGGCAAAACTGTGTTGGTAGTTTAGGTGCAAACTGTGATTAATTGTATTGCTTCTTGTTTGAGATATAATAAACTAAACTTTTGGTTCAAAATCAGACATTTCATATTCAATGACCTATTTGTTGCTCAAGGTGTGGTCTGAGGGTCAGTGAGTGGAAAAATGAGAAGAATCATGGGTCATACCCCAGACCTACTGCATCAGAATCTGCATTTTTACAAGATGCTTACATGATTTGTGTGCATGTTAAAGTTTGAGAAGTACCATTTCAGCTGGAGCAGTAGCATTCTACCTGCTCCTGAAAGGACTCAGTGCTTCAGAGAGCTCATCCAGGAGTATGAAGTTTAATGACCTACTTGTGTTTTATTGCAAGAAAGCCAAAAGTTTTCTTCAAAAAAAAAAAAGAAAGAAAGAAAGAAAAGAAAAAATAGTAATAATTAACCTATTTACTAACTCATCCTGAAATGTGAAGGTTGTTGTCCTACTTACTTGATATCCAGTAATAAAATCACATATATCAACACTGATCAAATTTATATTTATTCTAGAAACACAGATTTATAAAATACCTTATGTAAAATGAGGCAGTTCGTAGCCCTTACCCTCAAGCAGTCTACACTCCAATAACCATAATACGAGACACAGGTGTTGCGTTTGCCCTGCATGCCCTACACGTATGTCCTCACAGAACTGTCCCCGACTGCCAGTACTTGCACTGAGAGTGCTTTGAATACCTTGACAAGCAACATACTGGAGAGTGATACCATCCCATCTCCGCGAATCCTCCAGATCCTTTGCCCTGTGGCAGGATAATGATGAGGGTTTGCACTGACTTCCTGAGTTACTCAACCTGATTCAGCTCCCACTGCCCATGGTGGAAACTTACAAAATAATGAACAGTTTATCAGCTGCTTTTCCTCCCTTTTCTCCCCTGCTTCTCCCCACTCCTTCTACCAGCGTTTCCTGAGATCATCTCTCATATCAACTCTGCATCTGAATCCCCAACTCAGTCTGCTTTTGGGGAAGCCTAACCTCAGCCCCTGTTTTGTATAGTATGGGAAACACAAAGTGCTACTTTGGTCTGAGGAAGAGAACTCGCTATCAGCCAAGTTATCAATCGAGTTGGCCCTCAAAAGCCTGCCAGGATGTCCAGAAGTGAAGATTAAGGAGAAGGAACCTCATGCTTGCAGGAGAAGGGAGAATGGCCTAAAGTATGTTTAGGAAATAAGGAGAAACCTAAACATTTGCTGAAAAAAAAGTTTAAAATTCAACCAAGAACGTATTTAGGTGCAGTGCCGCTTCAAGGAATCGCAGTGGTCCGCCAACCGTCTGGTAACAGGCAGAGAAAGGTAGTTATAGAAAGTGAGAGTTAAAACTTTCATAGCAGATTGACATAATTGTGACATTTTAATTGTATTTAACAAAATTATCAGTTCACAACGGATTAGGATTTTCAACAAAAGTGCCAAGAATATGTAAGGAGAACAGGATAGTCTCTTCAATAAATGGTGTTGGGAAAACTAGATATCCACATGCAGAAGAATAAAATCGGACCCTTATACCATATTAAAAAATCAACTCAGAATGGATTAAAAACTTAAATATAAGACCAGAGACTATGAAACTACTAGAAGAAAACACAGGGGAAAAACTGCATGACATTGGTCTGGGCAATGATTTTTTTGGATTTGACCCCAAAAGCTCAGACGACAAAAGCAAAAATAGACAAATTAATTACATCAAACTAAAAAGCATCTGCACAGCAAAGGAAACAATTAACAGTATTCAGACACAACTTATGGATTGGGAGAAAATATTTGCAAGCCATGCATCTGATGAGGGATTAATGTCCGAAATACATAAGGAGCTCAAACGATTCAATAGCAAGAAAACAAAAAACCCATTTAAAAATGAGCAATTTAGTCTGGTATATGGTGGTGTGTGCTTGTAATCCCAGCTACTTGGGGAGCTGAGGATTGCTTGGCCCAGGAGTTCTGGGTTGCAGTGAGCTATGATCGTGCCACTGCACACCAGCATGGGTGACAGAGTGAGACCCTGTCTCTTAAAAAAAAAAAATCATGGAATCTGATTAGACATTTCTCAAAAAAAGACATACAAATGGGCATCAGATATATGAAAAAATGTTCAACATTGCTAATCATTAGGGAAATGCAAATGAAAACCACATGAGATGTCATCTAACACCTGCCAGAATGGCTATTATCCAAAAGACAAAAGATAACAAGTATTGGGGATAATACGGAGGAAAGGAAATGCTGTACATTGTTGGTGGAAATGTAAATTAGTATAATAGCTATGACGAAAAATTGTTTAGAGGTTCCTCAAAAAACTAAAAATAGAATTATCATATGATCCAGCAATACCACTTCTGGATATTTACCCAAAAGATCTGAAATCAGTTTGTTGAAGAGATATCTGCATTCCTATGTTCATGGCAGTACTATTCACAACAGCCAAGTTATAGAATTAACTTAAATGTCCATTAATAGATGAATAGATGAAGAAAATGTGGCATATATCCATTATGGAATACTATTCAGGTTTAAAAAAGAAAGAAGCGGGGAGGAGTGGATGAAATCATATCTAATAGGTACAATGCACACGATCTGGGTGATGGGCACACTTATAACTTTGACTGAAGCAGTACAAAGTAATCCATCTAACCCAAACATTTGTATTCCTATAATATTCTGAAATTTTAAAAAAAACTTTAAAAAAGAAAATTTTGTCATTTGTGATAACATAAATAGAATTGGAGAGCATTATACTAAGTGAAATAAGCCAGACACAGAAAGACAAATACAGTATCACATGTTTTCACTTATTTGTGAAATCTAAACCAATCAAACTCATAGAAGAATCAGAGAGTAGAATGGTAGTTACCAGAGCCTGGGGCGGGGTGGGGTGGAAGAAATAGGGAGATGATGATCAAAGGGTATAAAATCTCAGTTAGACAAGAGGAATATGGTTTTTTGTTATTTCTATTGCATAGCATGGTGAATATAGTTAATAATAGAGTATCGTACATTTCAAAATGCTAACAGAATAAATTTCAAATGTGCTCACCACAAAAAATGTTAAATATTTGAGGTGATGGATATATTAACCAGCATGATTGAATTATTCCACATTGTATTCATAAATCATAACATCACTATATCCCACAAATATATACAACTATAAATTGTCAATTTACAATTTTAAAAAAGATCCCCCCCAAAACCATGGTCTTTCACTAGTGATTGTTTGAGAAGCACAGTTCTACAGACTTTAATGCAAAAAAAAAAAAAAAAGGCTATTATCTGAGAACTAAACTATAAAAGAGTTTGTATGTTGAGTATTCAGAGTGAGGCAAAGTCCCCCTAAAAAGACCCATACAGTTACCTAGTTGTTACTGAAGGCATGGTATTAACATACCTAAGGAAAGAATGTGTCTAAACTTGATCCTCAAGGGAAGGTCAGCTCCATTCTTTTGGCAAGGATGGATCTCTGGAAGAGTTCCTTAAAAATTCGTTAACATCTAACTTTCCCCCCACTCCAGCTCTGGGTCAACATCCACCAAACAACCTTCTGGCTCAGACTTGGCTTCCAGTATAGATCACCCACCTGGAGCTCACGCTGGTCATGCCACAGGAGTCACCTTGTCTATATCACAGTCGTATTTCCCAAGGTTTGGCTTTATACATCAGACTTTAGAGGAAGTGAAGTCGAAGTTTCCCCAACAAGCTGAGTTTCTGAGTCTGGGTCTTGGCAAATACACCAAAGAATGCCAGTTACAAAGTTTCCAGTCAAGTGGTGAGCCCACCCTTCCCTGCAGGCAGTCCTCTGTGCTGGGCCTGTCCATCAAAGTTTCTGCCGGTGAATAGGATCTCAAGCATGAAGGGCCTTGGACCCTAAGTCAACTTGTTTGATGAACATATTCAGAATTTATAGAAAACCAAAGTGTAAAATAGCTGTTAAAATGGTTCCAGGGCTAGTTAGCACATGAACATGTACTGTAACCAAACCTCTAAACTTCTTGTCCAATTACTCTGAGAATTGAGACAGATTCTGTCCATGAGAGCATCACTTCTAGCATGTATTAAAGATCAAAAATCTTTCATAATAGTAATGGCCGAGCTCAGTGGCTCATCCCTGTAATCCTAGCTCTTCGAGATGCCAAGGTGGGAGGATTGAGTGAGGCCAGGAGTTTGAGACCAGCATGAGCAACATATCCAGACACCATTTCTACAAAAAAAATTTTAAAAAATTAGCTGGGTGTCATGGTGTGCTCCTGTAGACCCTAGTACTTGGATGGCTGAGGCAGAAGAATCGCTTGAGTCCAGGAGTTTGAGGTTAGAGTGAGCTATGATGACACCACTGCATTCTAAACTGGGCAACAGAGCGAGACTCTGTCTCAAAAAGAAAAAAAGAAAAGCCAGTAATTAAATGCTTGTTATGTGCAGAGTATGGGGCTCATCATTTTACATAGTCTTATTTAATGGTTTGAAATGGGAACCATTAACATTTCCACTCTACAGACGATGACACTGAAGAACAGAGAGATTAAGTGACTTGTCCATGGTCACAGACTTAGTAAATATTGAGGGCAAGACTCAGACTTAGGCTCTCTGACATAGTCCAGCTCTTAACACTCTTCTTCTCTGCTCTGCTTTTTTATTCTTCAATACTAGTTCTTTCTATTGAAGAAAAAAATTAAGGATTATGAAAGTTTTTGCCTCTTAGAACCAAACCCAGATGCCATTGAGAATGGAAACTCCATCTTTTGTCTCAGAATAAAGAAGTTCTTTCTACTGGAGTCAAAACAATTCACTTCATGATTTTTATTCATATTTAAGTGGGTTGATTAATTAAAAAATCCCAAGTCTGGGGGCTTCATCTGGGACAGCTTATTCACATCAATGGGATTTTCTTTGCTTTACACTTCTGGTTGACTACCCTTCATCTGGTTCTCTAACCTTTTAATTTTTCTTTAAATTATTATTTTTATTTATTTAGTAAAAATGAGGGTCTCACTGTGTTGTCTAGGTTGGTCTTGAACTCTTGGCCTCATGTGATCCTCCTGAGTAGCTGGGATTACAGGCAAGGGTGCCACTGCATCTGGCAAGTTTTTCTTTAAATTATTAAAGAAATGCATGCTTATGATAAAACATGTTTTAAAACAGTATGAAAGGGTATAAAGTGAAAAAAAAGGCTGTCCCTTTCCTTCATGCTCCCCTGAGTCCTATCCCACTTCTTAGAGTTAACCACGGTTACCAGTTGCTTCCAGGTACCTCTATAAATATTTCTAGATATTTACAACTAATAATTTATATATATGTTATCACACCAAACATGATGTCCTGCCTCTGTTGTTTTTATCTTAACAATATATCACCCATCATTTCCTACAAACATCTATTGATTGTTGTATTGTGTGACAAGCACATATGGGGAACATGGGCAAAGCAGGGGTTAAAGAAAAAAAAGAGAGAGAGAGACAGAGAGAAAGAGAACAACTTTGGTGAATTTTTTTTTTTCTCTTGAGACAGGCTGTCAACAAGGCTGGAGTGCCATGGCATCATCATAGCTCATTGCAACCTTGAACTCCTGGGCTCCAGCAATTCTCCTGCCTCAGCCTCCTGAGTAGCTGGGACTACAGGTGTGTGCCACCATTCCAGGCTCAGTTTTTGTTTTTTTTTTAATTTTTGTAGAGACAGAGGTCTCTCTAGGTTGCACAGGCCAGTCTCAAACTCCTGGCCTCAAATGATCCTGTCACCTCAGCTTCTCCAAAGCACTGGGATTACAGATGTGAGCCACCGTGCCTGACCAAACGTCAATGAATTTATACAAAGTATGTTGCAAGATATTTTCTGAATCTAAAACAATCTAGAGAGAAGTTATTTTGATTTAAAAATCAAATTTTGATTTTATTTTGAGTTTCGTGGTATAAATTTATTTTAAATGGGCATTACATATCGGGAAAGCATCATTACGTTTTCAATGTTTAGGGTGTTAAAGTTCTTAAACCATCTCTGAATCTAATTCATTCTTTTTAGCAGCCACATCCATTTCACAGAAGTCCCATATTTAATTAACCAGTCCCCAGTTAGGGATATTTACATTACTTCTAATTTATGATTACAAATAATGTTGCCATGTACATCTACTCTGCCTCTGTTTTTCTTTGCTTACTTGTATGCATACATCTGTATATATGGGTATAAATTCCTCAAGTCCAATCCACAATTTTTAATTCTGACATTTCCTTGACAATTCAAACACTTTCTGGAAGAAAGAAGAGAAAACAGAATTCCATCTGAGAAGATCACGATATAAATATAAATTAAGGTTCTGGAGGGTGAGGACAAGCCCTTTTTCACTGTCTAAAATTTAATTCCAGGAAATCTTGATGGGAGAACAGAACACTGTCTTTTTATACTTGTAGAACAAGTGTGGGGGTCTTTCACACAGATGTAGTTGGAGGAGTCTGGAGCCCCGCAGGGACTTTGACTCGCTATTTTCATCAGTAGGTACTATCATTACACACTTTCCAATTTGCATGTTTTTTTCTTTTCACTCCACACATGTAGCCTATAGATGCTAGGAAATAAGGAGAAAGGCAAGACCTCCCATCAATTGTTTTTGTTGCAGTAGACCTGGAGAGATACTGTGGCTTTTTCACTAGGACTTGGTAGGCACCATTCATTTGGAGCCCTGAGTGGTATGACAGCTTCAGAGATGAGAGTCCCCTTGCCTTATTAAGACATTCTTTTAAAACTTCACAGAACAGGGCTCATTCAAGACTGCTGCTTGTGCCACCTTATATGCTGAATTCTACTTTAGAACAAATACTCGTGTTAATGCAAGAGTCTATTATGTTCTGGAAGCCAGCAAAAATCTTTTCCTTAGAGAACACACCACTATATTAACCAATTTGGACCGACACAGCAGAGGGCAGAACTTGGCTTGGAGTAATTAATTTGTAATGAGTCAGCTAAGGGTGTGTAATGAGAATGCACATGCGCAAACATCCTTACCTTTAAACAGTCACCCAGAGTCTCCTGTGTGGATGACACTACCCTGGCTGGGTAGAAAAGATGAACCCTTAGAATTGTGAAACTCTTAGAATTTCCACGTCACCATTGTTTCTTACCCTCAATTAATTTTTCCCCCAGAAATTAAATCCACTTTATATTCACTCCTATTTTTGAAATTGGATAGCCATAGTGGACCCCATGTTCCTTGGAGAATTTGCTGTTTCAGCAGAGTAAAGAAGCTCTGGATCTCTGATTGCTTCATAAAGAGCAACTCGCCAAGATTACAGGGTCTTCCGCAAAGGCAACTTACCTGATTAGTTGCCATTAAAGCTAACGTAAGACAAATACTCATCCTGCCAGGAGAGTGCCTGTAACTTTAATAATACCCGAGGGAATATGTATGACCTCCACACCTCCAACCCAGACATTGTTTAACCATACCCCACAACTTGTGAATTTCAATTATTTGTTCAGAGGGGCCATTCATAATTGCCTGGTGTAAGCCTGCCTTTAGGATGCAAAGCAGAAGACAATGAAAATGCTACCAGGGCGAATTAGGGCAGCCGGCACTTAAACATATAAATTAACTAGGCCTCTTTTCACAGCTCCCCCTTTCTATTCTGAGAGGTTTTAGTCTGGTGACATCAAAGACAGGATTATGGGAGAAGATAAAAAACTGGATCTAATGTCCATGTTTGAAGTCATGAAAGTCCTCCTCTCTCCACGGCAAAATAACCCTCTTCATAACACACACACACACACACACACACACAAAACCAAGGTCCAGGTGCAAAGGGATGGGGGGCAGGCTGAGGATGGGGGAAGGCTGCAGGAAGGCCCTGGCTTCCTGAGGTTGTAGGAATAACTGAGTGTTAAAGCCCCACATTGCCAATTGTGTAATAGATTATTTGTAGGCTTGGGCTGGCTTTGTTCTGCAAATTAATATGTTAAGTCTTTCTTTAAGTCCGTGTGATGTTGGGATGGTTCTTTAATGAGATTTTAACTAGGTTTCCTTTACTATCAGCAAAGACTAGAACAGATTTTTTTTTTTTTATGTGAAAGAAGAGTGATCTCTAATGTCAATGCCATTAACAAATATTTCTTTTAATGTTATTTGTCGATCAAATGTCTTGCCTATAATAATACTATAGTATTTGAGTTCACTCTGCATCAATGGGATATGAAGCATATATATTCACATTAAAGTGATAGGCTTAAAAACACTTTTAATAAATAGTTTCTTTGGGGAGGCAAAAGTTTGCAGGATGAAAGTGTGCTGTAATTTGAAGGTATCGCCTTACTTTGTAATTCATAGAAATTGCTGGTAATGAATACAAACTTTGGCCCTTTAAAAATATATGTAGCTACACTGCCTGGCATTACAGTCAGGAAGATTTATTTTTAAAACTCTGCAAGCTACAGGCCCATGATTTTTAAAGGCTTTAGTCCTTAAAGCACTAAATCAGCATTCAAGTGGCTGGTTAATCTCCCAGGGGCCAAAATGAAGTGCCTTGGCCTAGATTATAACAGACTGACTGTTAGAAAACTCTGCAGCACCAAACCCAGTAAGCATGGCTTATAAACAGAGCCTTTAGACAAAAATTGCTATATTACAGTCCCTCCTCACTTTCTCCTTTTCTCATATTTTGTAGACTCATGTAGACTTGAATCGAAAAAATAAAACAAAATAAAATTCTTGAATTGTGGGTAGAGGGTAGCAAGTACTGTCAGGCTTCAGTGTGAAAATGTCATTCTTTGCATGCGCATGGTCAAAAGAATGACCAGACGCACAAAAGTAACGCAAGCATGAGGTGAAATTTATCGAGGGGGAGCAAGGTAGGATTATAACAGGATTACAGGGCAAGAGCAAGATTAGGTTTACAGGGCATGATACATACACCTCAGATGACAACGGGACTCCTTGCCATCTGCAGGAAAAAAGAGTTTGGTTATGGTCTGCGACTTGTTTTATAGTACCAGATTAGGACCTCCCTAGTGGCTCAGATGTTCCCTGTGGAACCACTTTGATTAAGAGTTGCATTACTACGAATGCGGGTTGTTCTAGGTAATTTCCGACTCTATGGTATCTATGCTGCTTGGCCCGTGGGCTAGAGAGTCCCCTGCATTCTTTTGCAGCTGGGGCACCAAGTTCTGATTGGCCGATTTTCAGGGTATTCCTTCCTACCCCAGGTATGGCAGTTGCTCAAGACAGGATTAGGGTGGGACAGGACCAAGAAGGGAGCAACAGGACCCACTTTCATCCCTAAGAGACCTGAAATTCCTCACTAACTACATAAGAGTATCACAATTTTGTCTGACAAACTTGGTCTTTTAGGTTCAATAACCATGAAAAGCTCTTAGTCCCTCTCTGTAGTCATATCCTTTTTGGTTGGGAGTCTCATAGCATGTGTATTATTGCTCTCTATATTATTGCTCATCTGTATTATTGCACAGTTTCAAAAGGAGAAGGCAGCAAACTGGTGGCAATCCATTACACTAAGAGACATGTGTAAAGTTTTCCAGCAGCGAAAGAAACAGACAGAGAGAGAGTAGGGCCAAACAATGTGGCTTTATTGAGCGCTCCCGGTGAGGTTCGCAGGTCGCAAGGGGGGTGCGCTGAGAAGTCGCCTCCGTTTGAAAGGGGGGAAGGCTTTCATACTCTTTGAGGGGGCCTGGGGACTTTTGGTGGGAAGAGCTGGGTTTTTTCCACTGTGACCTTTGGCGGTCATTGAGAAATAGGAGGGGTTGGTGGTATTTGCGGAATCCAGGAACCAAACTTTCTTATCTGGATGGACATCCAGGTGTTGTTGTTTTTATCAGGGCCTGGCAGTTGTCCTTGGCGGGTCTGGTCTCGTGAGACTTTCCTTTTTTGATCTAGGGAAGGGAGAGGGGCCCACCACCAGCCTTACAACATGTTCCATTCTGAACAATGGCTCAGTTGAAGAGATCTTTAATCTCCTTGTATTTATCCAAGTTTACGGAAAAATTAAACCACTTAGTTTATCCATAGGGTAGGTCTTTGCTATGTGGCAATCAGGGTGGATCTCAGCTTTTTCTAGAAAAGTAAGATTCTAAGAAGTATAAGGGCAAGAGAACCTTCTCCCTTTCTCCTCTGGGGGTTCAATGTTTGAGTCTGAGAAATAAATTTGACAGCAGACAGATTAACAGGAGAAAGGCACACAAATATATTAGTTACATACACACAGGGGGCCTACAAAGTAAGAGACTCGGAGAAGGGCCAGATGGTTAAAGCTTCAATAGCATTTGGAGCTATAGAAATAAATAGGAGCTTGAATGCTCCTGGAGGGAGGTCGCCACAAACTGTGGAAGGGTGAGGGGAGGAACTGTATGGCCAAAAAAGATTTTCTTATTATGCAGATAAAATCTCTCAGGTATCAGCCCTCAGAAGAATAGGTAAAAAGTCTGTCTGGGTGTGGTGTCCTAGGTATGGAAACCTTCAGTTTCTTCTCCCTCTTCTCTTGCCCTGTGAGTTAATCTTTTCTGGTTAATGTAGATTCCAGGGAGGGGGTTCATGACAATCGAATTCTTTCTGGAGGAAATAGAATTCCTTCTGGAGAAAAGTCCCTTAGATAAGGTTACTTCAGAGAAAGCCCCTCCCTGAGCTTGAGGAGAGAAAATGAATTGAGAGATGAAGAAGGGCACAGTCCAAGAGACTTTGGTTCTGAGGTTGCTTCTTTAGGTCAAAGTACTTAGTATGTCAAAGCTCCATACTTTGGTGTATCATTTTCTGAGCTCCAACAGAAGGAAAACGGAGGAAGTCCAATAGCTTAGAAGTCTAAATAACCCCAGACGACTTATACCAACCTCAGTTTTACTTCTTTACACACTCCCTCAATCTCATGGTTATATATTTACCTTAAGTTATTCAGTTAAATGTGGTAAAAGTCAATAATTTATTTATTATGCTGAAGACAGTTTGTCAGCCTCCTGATTTCTACTTTCAAAGACATTTAAGAAAGTTAGCACATCCTTCAGCATCAATTTATCTCCATAAAAAAAAAAAAGAAACAAAGCACATCCAATGCTTGAAAACACATGTGAAAAAGTTACAAAAATAGTCTGCAATGGGTTTTCAGAGTATAAACCACATATTAGAAACTGGTAAAATAGTCTTATCTCTAAGAAATAGTCAAGAAATTTGCCCTTTTACTGTTTATATTAAAAGATTTCCAACTTTCATCTTCAACATCTTTTCTGTTTTGGACTGATCTGCCAAGGTGCAACCAGGTCTATATAATTTCTATTCCTTGTCCTCAAAACTTCTCCATGGCTGATATACCATCTGAATCAGTCCGTCTTGAGTGTTGGCTATCCGATGGCCTCAAGTAAATGCTCAGCCTTTGTGAACAATTCTAGGGGGAACCCATGGCTGTGATGTTTACCTGTCTGCCCCAACCATGGGACAGGTGTTCTTTCCCAGGTGACTCATATGCCAGCACTCACACTCTCACAATATATCTTCCAGGCCTGGCACTTGACCTTTGCTAAACAATGGGAACACCAAAAGAAGATGCATAATGAGTTCTCTATATTTCCTAAATAACTGAAACAGCTGAGATACAAGAACTTGGATCAGAGTGATTTGGAGAGGGGCTTTGGATTTCCTGATCACCACAGAGTTGGATCTTCCATAAAGGTACATCTTCCTGTCTGGGCATTGTTGCCACTGTAAAAATCCCTGCAAGATTAAAGACAAAGGCTTTTATTTCCTGATGGGGCTCTGAAGGCCACAGTGGGTGATTTCTAGGACATACAGGGAGGGAGCATCTATAATTCCTTAAGAGGTCCTTAAAGGTCATTGTAGCACAGTAGTTCTGGGTGGCCTTCCTGACTCTGGTATGGTGGAGGTGGTGGGGAGGGATCACCTGAAACATTCTTCAATCAGTGCAGTTCTCAGAAATGCTATA
>CAUYPO010007396.1:0-11756 GCA_963574435.1 Cheirogaleus major | reverse complement strand
GGCTCACGCCTGTAATCCTAGCACTCTGGGAGGCCGAGGTGGGCGGATCGTTTGAGCTCAGGAGTTCGAAACCAGCCTGAGCAAGAGTGAGACCCCATCTCTACTAAAAAATAGAAAGAAATTAATTGGCCAACTAAAATACAGAAAAAATTAGCCGGGCATGGTGGCGCATGCCTGTAGTCCCAGCTACTTGGGAGGCTGAGGCAGAAGGATCGCCTGAGCCCAGGAATTTGAGGTTGCTGTGAGCGAGGCTGATGCCACGGCACTCTAGCCAGGGCAACAGAGTGAGACTCTGTCTAAAAAAAAAAAAAAAAAAAACTAAGATAAATTCACAGACAGAGGAATAGATAGATGGCCAGACAGGTGATAAAGAAAGTACAGTGAAATGTTAAATGTTAATTGTATTCATAGAATCTAGGTAGTGTGAACATGGGGTTTACTATAAACGTCTTTCAACTTTTCTGTGTGTTTGAATATTTTCACAATACAATGTTGGCAAAGAATGACAAAACTCAATGTAGTAATTAATATTTATACACATGCACCCTACATATGATACCTATAACTATCTGTATGTAGCTAACATTTGTAATTATAATTCATTTTTCTTAAAAAGAATTACAATTCTCTGCAAGAGTAAAATATTGTTAAAATAAAAGGAGGACTCTTCATTTCGTTGACTTGCTCAACATTTTTTATCAGATAACATACACATGTAGGTTTTTAGAAAATTAGTTGGTGTAGAATGGCTCTTTAGTGAATAGCAACTAACCTCTGCTCGGCCCTCTGCAATCCCAGTCCTGCTCCCAGAGCTAACTGCATTGACTCGCCTCTGTTTTTTGTTCCTGGTGGTTATTTCCCTCTTTTTAACTAAAATGTTTATATCACTGTTTCTCATTTCATCTACTCCGGACATTGTCTGTTGCTATCCTGCCCTGTCTTCCACACACCATCCTCACCATCGTCCACTCCACCCCTCTCCTTCTCCTCCCCTTCCTCCCTGGTAAATGTGCTACCCTGGGTTCTGCCACCAGAAGTTCTCTCTGCAACTTCTGATGCACACCTAGACCCCCATTTTTTTGTGCTGTCGATCATCCTTATTCTCTCCGACTCTCTGTTTGTAATTGGGGATTTTGCTATTTCCATCCTCTGCACACATCTCTTCCCACTCACCTTCCACCCCTCAGACTGTTCTCCAGGCCTTCACTTTTATATGGTTACATTGATTTGAATGTGTCAAAGCAAAAAAATCAAAATCCCTATAACGACTCCATGCAGAAAAATCTTGCTGCAACCCAGTGAGAAAGCACACTGCCAAGACTATAGTAGGCCTCTTACAGACACCTGGGCAGTTGGGTACTGGTCATGTCTGCCAACACTCAGTTTAAAAAACAGGAACCTCACCTGGTCTCTTTATCCCTGGGAGGCAAATAGCCAGTTCATCATGATCCCAGGTAAGAACAAAGACAAGAGGCATTTCACATACTTCTTTCTTTGTTTTAAAAAAAAAAAAAAAAAAAGGCACCACATCTACTTTGCATCCTTTCAGAGTCTGAAAGGCCTATACAACTGCATTAGATTTTTTAAAATGAAATTAAGAAATAATGCAAGATAGAACCATAATGGACTATTAGAGGGAAATGGGGCATATTTAGGCGATGTCCATGGCCTTGTCAATTTGGCTGAGCTGTCCCCAAACTGTTCCTCTGTATCTTTATCAGAAACATTGCAATGACCTGAATGGACCACAGGCCTGAGCCCTGTAGCCCATTCCTCCTGAAGCTGAGGACTTTTATATCTTGCCATGCATCTGAGCTACACACAAGCTTGATGCCTTTCCTGAATTATATAACTGCAATCCAGGGATCTGAGGGCTTCATTTATCTTTGTGGTCTCCTTGCTCCCATTTCCATACCCTTATTGTCACTGTACTAGAACTCAAGTCTGCTGAAATGCAGGCCAGTACACGCTATAGCCTTTCTTGAAGACGTCAAGCCCAATCACTGATCTGGTAGCTATTTTCTCAGAAGCTGGTTGTTCATGAAGTGTCCTGATGTACACTGGACAATCTCTGTGCCTGCTTCCCCCAGGACACTGCAAACAGCCTTGTCCCAGGATTTTGTATAATGCTTTAGGAGGGTGACAGCCTCAAATTGCTCTCTGACATGGTAAATGAAGTAGAGGGCCCCTCCCATTATTCTTATCTCCCCACAGGAGAAAGCACAAGTTCAGAGTGATCCCAGGCCCTCCTTTAGAGAGCAACAGTGCCTCCATTGCCTAACAGAGCTCCAACTGACCTCTGTTAATTCCAAGTCTACAGTCCTAGGCAGAGTAATGGCACCACAATCATGTCCACTTTCTAGTCCCCAGAACCTGTGACTATGTTACCTTACATGGCGAAAGCAACTTTACAAATATGATTAATTTTAAGGGCCTTCAGATGGGGAGGTTACCCTAGATTATCCAGCTAACCCAGGCTAATCCCATGAATCCTTAACATGGGAGAAAACTTTCCCAGCTATGGAGAGAGGGGGACGTGATGGTGGTTATGACATTGACGCATTGTGAGGAGGACTGGACCTGCCATCACTGGCTTTGATGATGGAGGAAGGGGCTGTGAACTGAGGAGTGTGAGTGGCTTTCAGAAGCTGGAAAAGACAAGGAAACGGTTTCTTCCCTACAGGCTCCAGAAAGGAACCCAGTCCTGCCAACACCTTGATTTTAGCCCAGTAGGACCCATTGTAGACACCTGACTACAGAACATAAATAATAATGGTGTGTTGTTTTTAGACACTAAGTTTGTTGTAATTTGTTAAAACAGTATTAATACACTGCCCTAGTCCAGATTAGCATGTCCCTGAAATATATAAAAGCAACCAGTTCCTCGTAACTACTGGACACTTGAGAATTGTTTATATATGATGTATGGAGAAATCTCAGCTACCTGGGACTCCTGTAAAATATGTCATGGTGATACCTGAGGTTTTCTATAGCTAAGGATTTACTTGTTTAACACCCAAGACATTTATTTTAAACATTTTGTTAGATGAACATTTTTAACCTTTAGGAAGATTAAATCCTTTCTAAATCAGATAGATATAATATGTATATTACACCTCCATATATATAATATATATCTCCATATATATCATATATACTTCCATATATATCTCTTTATATATGGATTATGTATATTCATATATATATATTCCTTTCTGCTTAAACAGAATACATTAAACTTTATTTAACATTTCTGTGATATGGGGGAGAACTTCTTATTTTGGGCATTAATTATTTTCCAATACTACAGCATTGCTTTTGGGGATCACTGACTACCAGAAAACTACCATATGTTGCAGATTTTCTGGAAAGTTCCCAATTTTAAATATTCTGCCCCACTTTCCTTATTCTTGTCAGACCACCTTTCCTGATTTTTCGCTAGGCACCAAGGTCCCTGTAGCTATAAGTGTACCTGTCCTCAAACTACCATCTATCAGAAAACCCTAAGCATGTGTTTGCTTTGAATACATTTAAAAGAAATAAAAATACTTTGTAGCTTCCTGTTTCTTGCTTTTTAACCCTAATAAATAATTTTCTGCACATATTTTTTAGTTAATAAACTACTGGGCTACTGGCATGGCAATACTAGGTACGTGAGAAGTCAATTGACTCTGGTGTTGAGCAGATTTGTAGTAGCTAAGCTGGGACAATAACTTGGAATCCCTTAGTTTTTGTTCTTTGGCCTGGGGGACCTACTACCCAGCTTTCGACTTAAGTAGGACACCCTGCATCTCTCTCAAGGAACCCTTTAAACCAGACTGCAGACACGATTACAATCGCCCTCCTCAAATCATGCTTCCTTTCTAAGCCTGGTCTCAGAAGATCTAAACCAATGTATGCCACCAAACTCCAACCACAGCCATCTTCAAAAAGAGTGTGAGAAGTTTCATTTCTTAGTGGTCTGGTTGCAGCTGTTGAGGTCACCACCTGCTCAGATGACTGAAACAGGAGGCTCCTTTCCAGGGGGTGAGGTGGCTGGAACCAGTTTTATACAAGCTTATTGGCTTCAAGACTTATTTGATTAACTGAGACACCCCTGTGGTTGCTAATCACACTTAATGCAAAGAGGTGTCAACAAGCCTGTGGGTACAGAGCTGCTCTCTTCTGAGTTTACCTAGCTTGGTCTAGAGAGGGAGGGGTGAATGTGTGTGCGTGTGCACATGCATATTTCTGTATATGTGTGACGCGTGACTGTGTGAGCTGTGTGTGATTGTGTATGTGAAACTGTGCATGCTTGTGGATGATTATGTGCATGCATGTGTGTGCATGTTTCTGTGTGTTGTGTGAATGTGAACTTGCGTGGGATAGTGTGTGTGCGTGCGTGCATGTGTGTGTTCATGCACACAACTGAAGGAGAAACAGAAAGGGGAGAGATGGAAGCGCAGAAGGAAGAGAAAGCCAACAGGAAAAGGCAGAGAAATGGGCACATGGAGGGACAGGTACAGAGGGACTGAGCGAATGGAAGAAGCCAGGAGAGGGGAAACAAGTGATATAGGGCAAAGGCAGAGAACAGAGGGCAGAGAGTCACAGATAGAGCACAAGACACAGTGAGGGAGGGACTCAGAGGTCCAAGGCCTTTGCTGTTTCCAGCGTTAAATGCCCCGATAGGGCAGGCTGGTGGCCTCGGAAGCTTCTGAGGGGAGTGATGTCATCCCCTTGCCAGTTTTCTGTCTTGCAGTCACAGGGTCTGCTGTCTTTGTGCCCTGCTGCCCTGCCTCCAACCCCCACGGCCCTGGGAGATGGTGTGGTCCAGTCATATCTAAAACCTCTTTGTCAAGCCTGTGGCTTTATTTTTTTTCTAAGAACTTAGCAACATCAAACAAAGGAAGTCACGCTTGTTCTCTGCCTCAATAAGGTAAATAGTCACTGCCCCAGCCCAGGCACCTCCCTCCCAGGACACACACGGGTGGGGACAGGGGCTTGCGGGGGCCTTGGGTTTATGGGGCTCCAAGGGGCAGGGCCTGAGACGGAGAACTGGGACTTAGTGCTGAGCAGTGAGCAGGGAGAGGCCTGGACCTGCGGAAGGGCCCTGGCTCTAGGAGGACCCTTCTCAAGCCCGTGGGCCAGGAGGCCAACTGCCGCAGGTGACAGGAAGCACTCAGGCCCCGCTCCCCACAGACCTGCCCCACGACTTGGAAACACAGCTTCCCTTGCAGGTCCGGGGCTCTTCATGTGCACGAGAAGAGGCTATACTGGCTCTGTGGTTTCCAAAGTGCTCTGGGGATTCCAGGGGTGTCCATGGAGCCCCTCAGGCCCGGTGGAGGAGGAGGGGAGGGGTGAGCAGGATTCAGGTCTCCCCTCTGCACTGACCTGAGAACCTCACATTTCAGACCATAAGCCAAGGCAGGTGTGAAGACCCCCAATGCGCATGAGCTCCACCTTCCTGCCAGTCCCCACATTTTATGACCCACCTTTCTACAACAGGTGGGGAGTCAGGCTAGGGCTATTAGGACCCTGGGACAGAGTTGAAAATGAACTTCAGTAGAGGAAGAGGCCCCTCTTTTCATGTGATTAGGGGACCTAGACTCTCACTGGCTGGCCACAGCAATGGAAATTCACCTGTAGAGGCTGCCTCCTTGGGACCGAGGCCCATCTGTGCACAGCTGCAGGAAGTTGAAGGGCATGCCCCACCCTGAAGGGCATGGCTTTGTCACCCTGGAATTTCTGGGCTAGGCAAATCATTAGTTGACATAGTAATCAGCCATAAAAAAACAGAGAAGCTACTTCCTTGAAATCAGTGCTACCTAGAAGATTACAAATCCTGCGAAAAACCAAGGGGAAACCCAGATGAGATGGCTCGTGGCGTCAGAAGGTCCTGTTCAAGCTCCACAGGATGGCAGTGGCCATGACTTCCCCACAGTGGGCTCTGTTTTGTGTGCCAAGGCCTCCCAGCTGGTCCAGCTCTGCTCTGTCCTTCCACACCTCACTGCGAGCTACCCACTTTGTCAACAAGTGACTCCTGAGCTGCCCAACTAATGTCACAGCAGACTGGTCAGTGCATGTTCTGGAAGGATCAGAAAGCAGGTAACCAACAGAAAAACCAAACATCCTTAGCTGAGTTCTCTTTGAGCTTTTCTCCTGCGGGGAGGGTGGGGAAGGGCGGGCACCTACCTGTCTGTGTGCTCAGGGGCTGGGGGAAGGCATCCACCGACAGACTGAAAAATGACCAACTGCTCAAAAGCCAGGTGGACCAATCTGCCGAGTCAGTGAAATTGCATCCTGTTCCACGTGGAGGGTACAGCAAACACAGATGCACACAGCAGAGTGGCAATTACATCTCAGAAGAAGATGCTAAATGTTTAAATGCCTGCCTGGTGCTGATTCTTATCAGAGGGCTTTTGTGGTATTGAGTTTTACAGGCAGTAAACTTGTGTACTGCGTTATTTTTCTCTAACTCTCACAAAGTGCTGTGTCCTTATTTTACCACGTAGCAGGTAATATCTGTGTCACCCTTATGTAAATCATTAGCTACCTCAAACCTCAACCTCAGTTCTCCCACTGGAAAGTTCTTTGCTGGAGTTGTCTCTTAACCAGGGGAAATGCTTCATAATTGGACCGTAGTTTATTTCTGTTTCTAGGAGCAACCACTTCAGATTTCTAGCGTGTGGGTGGTTTGCATACATGAGTCATGCAGACATTACGTTCTTCCAAAAGAACCAGCCAGATCCTTTTACCAGGCAGGGGGACCTCGTTCCAAGCTGCTGTGACCTGGGAGGTTAGCCCCTCTGCTGTAGCCGGAGGCGACGGGTGAAGAGGCACAGAGGCCAGCCCCTGTGCCTCAAAGGACAGGGCGATTAGCCTGTGGAAATGCGCCTCAGGTCGCAGCTCAGCTTCACCTGAGACCCATCCTTGGCCCCTCCTTCTCTCCCTGCCCTGGAGGGTCCCCCTGAAGGACGCTCCTGGGTAAATCACATGCCCCCACATCTCTGTCTCAGGCTCTGCCGGAACCTGAACTAGGACAGGAAGTAGGTTCCTACATCAACAGTCCTAAGAGCCTGGCAGTCCAAGTTCTTTTGCTTTGTGTCATAGACAGCTCCCCTAAGCCAATCTGGTTTCTCTAGTTCCCTTCAGAGCTCTGCCCGGGTGGCAGGTCACCAGTCATAGAGGAATTCTCCCTAGGATGGACCCACAAGACAAAGTGCTGCAGACCTGAAGGCCACAGCTCACGGTGATGGGTGTAGATAAACCCACCGCTTTGTGCACACATCTGAAGGGCAGCTCCGGACGGGCTCTCCTTTACCACACGATGGCTGTCATCTGAAATTCCACTTTTAGAGATTCGGTCCTTTATGTTGAAACACAATGTGACTTATTACGCTGTCAGCTGTTAGCAGTTTCATGTGAATTGGTCTGTCCCAGAGTCCAATGTGACAGCCGGTCCAGGCAGCGCTGGGTGGGGGCAGGGAGGAGAGTGAGGGCCAGAATAGAAGTTTGAGTGAGGGCGCCGGTGACATGGGCTGGGGTGACAGGAGGGGCCATATCCCAGGTCTGGCTTCTTCCTGGGTTTGCTGGTGATGGTGGTGAGGGTGACAATAATCCATTTTAAACTTCTCCTTCCCTATTTCCGAGTCACACACAGTGAGGGACACATAGTAGGACTTAAAAATGCTCGCTTCTCAACACAAAGGCAATACCGAGTGATTCCACATACATGCGGTGTCTAGAGTAGTCGAACTCACAGAAATAGAAAGCAGAATGGTGGTTGCCAGGGGCTGGGGAGAGGGAAAAGGGGAGCTGGTGTTTCATGGGTATGGAAAGTTCTGGAGGTCTGTTTTACAACATCATGGATATACTTAACACTACTGAGCTATACGCTTAAAATGTATATTTTATCACAATTAAATTTTTTTTTTAAAAAAATGCATGCTTTTAAAAGACAATTTGGGCTTTTCATATAGTAGATCCTCAGGAACTGTTTGTTGACTTATTTGCAGAACACTCTTTTCTTTTTTTGCAATCTTCCAAATCTAAGAGAAAAGCTCAAAAAGAAAACAAAAGAAGCAAAAAGGGCCTGAAGACCCTCAGCAACCCTCTCCCCAGTTCTCCCATATTGCAACTCCTCCCATATTGGGCTGTTCCCAAATCTGCCTCCTCCCCCCTTCAAGCGCGACCCCATCTGCGTCTCTCTGGTGCTTCCCTCCTTTCAGGTTTCCCTTCCACCTTCTCCCATGTCAACTCTCAACCTGTCCAAAGCTCGTCCTCTTTCATTGCCATAGCTCAGGAAGGCAGCTGTGGGGCTTCTACAGTTTGAATGCTTGTGTGCCCTCCCAAATTCATGTTGAAATGTAACATCCAATCCAACAGTATTAATGTTACCAAAAACTCAGCACTTTGTCCCCCAGGCTAAAGACAAGTGGTTTGAGGAGAAGGAAAGAGAGATTTATTAATTTCCTGGCAAATGAGGAAAATGGCAGACTTCCATCTTAAAGTACCGATTCCTCATCATAAGCAGAAATACAGAGTTTTTAAAGGGAGGGTTTTCAGTTCTAGGCTACTGTTGTTCAGCTACAATTGGTGATCCTGATTGTCCCATCTCTGCTGTCCCATCTCCCCCGAAGACAATCCTGTGACCTCTGCTCAGGGACTCCACCAGGAACAGTTCCCTTGAGCCATCTTCTGTAGCACAAAGAACAAAGGACACTCCCTTTCCCCTCCCAGCCATTGGCCTGAGACAGGGATGCAGGTTTTAGTTCCCAAAAAGAGTGAGTGAGGTTTTTAAAGAGACAGAAAACATTTCTGCCGTTTTTTTCAGGCCATTCCCTCTGTTACATATTCCCCACTGTCAGTTTCACCCTTCCATATCTATGGCAAGAGGGGCGACTACTCTGCTTCACAGGGACCATGCTGGCTCTTGTCCAAATGACAGCTTGGAGGGGCCAGGACGTGCCAGCAGCGGGGACTAGAGGGGTAAGCTGGAGGGTAGGTACTCCAGGTTGATGAAGGGGCCATTGGCAATGGAGATGTAGCTGCCCCACTGAGCGAGCTCCTTTTCACAAGAGAGAGGGCTCGTGAGAGCATCAGCTTCGACAGTCTGCCAGGCCCAGGGACAGGCCCAGCTCAGGACCCGCATTGTAATAGGAACCGCCTCCTGCCTCTGCTTCTCTTCTCTCTCCAGCCCTCTTCCACCCTCCTCCTGGCAGGTGAGCAGGGAGAGAGTGGAGATCAGATGAACCTACCAGGCTTCCCACCCAAAAATGGTTCCCCACTGGGGAGGGCGGAAGGACATTCTGTTTACTGCATTGAGACCACGTTTGGGCCTCAAGAGAATGTAGAAAGGCCCGAGCAACCCAGTGGCAGGTGACGATCACCCTCACTGGATGAAATTTGAAGACATGAAGGGAGGAAAAGTCAAAGTTGTGTTTTGATCATAATGCAAATGTCACACTAGTTTACATAGGTTTTCGTATAGATTAATTTCAGCATAATTATTCTAACTCTGCTCCACTGTGCTCTGTGTAAACCGCTTCAGGGAAACAGGATCAGCTTACTTAGTAGGTAGCAAATATCTTGGCAATGGCACAGGGTCTAGCATCGACTTTCCCGCTCCTCAATTCTGGCAATTGGGCCCTATCAGTCTTCATTTAGATGAGCAGGACAAGCTTCTGTAGTTAACATATTGTTGTCAACTTGGAATGTCCACCCAGCTAAAAAATGCAATGTGTAATTTATTGTGACTGTTTTTCATTGAATGGGATAGGAAAAAAAAGTAAAATTGGCCATAAATTGAGAGAGATGGCACATGGTGAAACTTTATGGAAACTGCAACATTAGCAGTAGGAGAAAGGCCATCTCCCAGGAGAATGCACAGGAGAGAAATTGTACTGCCTGTGAAGCTCCACCAAATGCCATGAGGGTGAGAAACTCTGGTGTGAGAGTCAGATGTACCAAGACTGGTGCTTCCAGTTGTTATGGGGGAGAGAGAAATGACAGAATGAAGGCTGTGGGATCTTCAGGGCTGAAAAGGGCTACCCCAGCTTTAGGCACTCAGCAGAGTGCTGTTTGTGGTCCATGCCCACGACTTTCCAGATGGCTCAGAGGGAAGACCCTGGGGGGTTTGCTGCTTTACCTTCAAGGCCAGGCCAACTCAATCCCGGGAGGTCTTAAACCAGCTTGGTCTTCTTTAACAAAATGCCATAGACTTGGTGGTTTAAACAACAGACATTTCTTTCTCACAGTTCTGGAGGCTAGGATGTCCAAGATCGAGGTTCTGGCAGATTACGTTTCTGGTGAGGGCTCTCTTTTTGGCTTGCAGACAGCCTCCTTCTTGCTATATTATCACATGGCAGAGAGAGGAAGCTCTGACCTCTCTTCCTCATGTAAGGGCACTAATCCCATCATGGGGGCTCCACCCTCACGACCTCATTTAAGCCTAATCACCACCCAAAGGTTCCACCTCCTAATACCACACTGGGGATTAGGGCTTCCTCATATGAATTCCGGGGTAATATACACGGTAACTATCCTGGGTACAGATACTAGACCCTCTGTTGAATGCTGTCAGTCCTTCACCTTCACCAACACCTGGTTAAGAATATGGGTGGTTAAGACTGAGCCGTTTCCTTTCCCACATGCCAACCTTTCAGCAGACAAAGTGAAGGAAGAAAAAAGCCTCAGGGACACGATCCAGGGCCTTCAATTATTATTTGTTGGGGTATGTGTGTCTTGTTCCAAAAAGGATTTAAGGTGGCTTGCAAGATAAAAATCTTAGCAGTCTGTGAGAGAGATGAGGTAACAGGACAGAGTAGGGACAAAATATAGGGCCAAGCCTTAAAATAGAAAGCAAATTAAATCTATTTTTCTTAAGCAGGGAACAGTGCCATATTTTCTGGGAAGCCAATGGCATTCGGTTCCATTTCTCTTTTAAATTAAAAGTTAAGTAGTGTTAGTCTCAATTTAGGGGCCTGCATTTCGATGAGTTTGTTTTGTTTGTTTTTTGTTTGGTTCCCTGACCTAAAATCTCCATTTCAATAAGAAAAGCAGGCTCCATCATAGGCAGTTGACAGTTTTCTTGTAACTGCCTTCCTCTCGGGATCTTTTGGTGGGAAACTTGGCAACTCTTAGGGGTAGCAGAGGAAGTCAAAGGTTAAGAAAGAATTGGACAGCCTGTACAATACAAGAACTCCCCATTTTAAAAAAGAAAATTCTGGGAGGAACATTCATTTACCTCTCGCATTTAGATGGCTCAGGATTTAATTATTTTGTAGAAGGGAGTAAGACTAGGTAGGCACCCTCCACTAGAACTAAACGCTCCATAAATAAAACAGAATTATCTGGATAATTGACTTGACTTTTTGCTTTGGCTGTGTAGGCATAGTGAAACAGAGCAGTGTTTATTCAATCCCGTGATATTTTTATTTGGCGGAACAAAGGCTATCTTTTATTTCAACCCCAAGCCTTGTTTGCCAGGATTCTCTTTATTTAAATGCTCTGTATTAATAAGCAACACCTGTATAGTCTCACGAAGCATAGTCATTTTTAGCCTCCGGAGTTAAAAAAAGCAAAAACAAAACAAAACCCAGGGAAGTTGGGAGGGAAGCGCTACACAAGTATAATATTTATACTGTAGTGATTTCTCATTATCTGTAGGATCAAGTCTAATTTCTCAGCCAAGGATGAAAGAATCTGTTGCATTCTGACTCCTCTAACTTGGCACCTCACTTTTCCTCCAAAACTTCCCTGCAGGGACCATTGGCTCC
>CAUYPO010007394.1:0-21237 GCA_963574435.1 Cheirogaleus major | reverse complement strand
GGCTCACGCTGTAATCCTAGCTCTCTGGGAGGCTGAGGCGGGCGGATTGCTCAAGGTCAGGAGTTCGAAACCAGCCTGAGCAAGAGCGAAACCCTGTCTCTACTATAAATAGAAAGAAATTAATTGGCCAACTAAAAATATATAGAGAAAAAATTGGCCAGGCATGGTGACACATGCCTGTAGTCCCAGCTCCTCGAAAAGCTGAGCCAGGAGGATTGCTTGAGCCCAGGAGTTTGAGGTTGCTGTGGGCTAGGCTGATGCCACGGCACTCTAGCCCGGGCAACAGAGTGAGACTCTGTCTCAAAAAAAAAAAAAAAAATATATATATATATACACACACACACACACACACACACACAAACTGTAATTAACTATACTCACCCTGTGGTGCTACAGAACACCAGAAATCTTTCCTCCATCTAGCTGTAATTTTGTATCTGTTAACCAGTCTCTCCCCAGACTCCCCTCTCCCTACCCTTCCTGGCCTCTAACACCCACAGTTCTGCTCTTTACTTCCATGAGCTCAAAACTTCCCCATAGCTCCCACCTACCAGTGAGAACACTGTGCTATTTATCTTCTTGTGCCTGACTAATTTCGTTTAACATAACGTCTACCAGGCTTATCCATGCCTTATCCATGCCACAGATGACAGGATTTCATTCCTTTTTATGGCTGACTAGTGTTCCATTGTGTGTATATACCACATTTTCTTCATCCATTCATCTGCTGATGGACATTTAGATCGATTTCGTATCTTAGCTATTGTGAATAGTGTTACAGTAAACATAGCGGTGTAGGTATGTTATCCCTGTGATACACTGTTCCCATTCCTTTGGATAAATACCCAGTAGTGGGATTGCTAGATTATATGGTAGTTCTACCTTTAAAGTGTTTGTGTGAAAGTTCTGTACTGTTTTCCATAATAGCTGTATTAATTTTCATTCCCATCGACAGTGTATAAGAGTTCTCTTTTTTCCACATCCTCACAAACATTTGTCATTTTTGCCTTTTTGACAATTGCCATTCTAACCGGGATGAGATGATACCTCATTGTGTTTTTGATTTGCAGTTCCCTGATGATTAGTGATATTGAGCATTTTTTCATATGTTTGGCCATTTGTATGTCTTCTTTTGAAAAATGTCTATTCATTTCATTTGCTTACTTTTTAATTTGATTATTTGGGGGTTTTTTGGCTGTTGAGTTGTTTGAGTTCTGATTATTCTGGATATTGGTCCTTTGTTGAGTCAATAGTTTGGAAATATTTCTCCCCCATTCCATGTGTTGTCTCTTCACCCTGTTGATTGTTTCTTCAGTTGTGCAGAAGACTTTCTGTTTAATATAGTTGCATTTGTCAATTTTTGTTTTTGTTGCCTGTGCTTTTGAAGTCTTGGCCATAAAATCTTTGCCTGGACCAATGCCCTCAAGTGTTTCCCTATGTTTTCTTGTAGTGGCTTTATAGTTTCAGGTCTTAGAATGCATAACATTTTTAATACTAATTGGGCTCTGACTTTAAATGCATTTTGGATCTACTTTTTTAGTGAACATTATGTCATGAGCATTTCTCATTCCATTACACATTTGTCTAGAAGAATTTTCTTTTAATGGGTACATTATGTTTCATTGTACAGATATAATTTATTTAGCTATATTTCTTTTGGATGTTTAAGTTATATCCAGATTTTTGCTACTTTAAATTAACACTTTAATGAGAATTTTATACTTTAGTTCTTATCTATATTTCTGGTTAGTTTTTTAAAATAAATTTTGAAGACATGAAATCACTAGGTCCATGATGCTCATTTTATAAAAATTTAAAAAACAACTAATTTTTCTTTCCTTATTATTAAACAAGTGATACTTTATTTTTATTACTAGATTAAAAACTACATGGAAAAACAAGGAAAAATAGACTAGTGCCCCTCTATTAATAAAGATAATTGAAGATAATATTTGAGATTTATCTTTCAGTTGTTATAGATGATATTTAAGTATATAGTGCATCTGTCTTATACTTTGCATATTGTTTTTTTAATGGACAAATAATAATTATATATATGGGGTGCATATTGTTTTACAGTTTATTCTTTTCACTCAACAATTCTTCATGTCTGTAAATCAACTCTTTACATTTTTTGTTGTGTAAGTTAAACAATGTTTTTGTTATATGAGTATATCAGTGTTTATTTAACCAATTCCTTATTGGAGACTTAATAAACAATTTTAGGACTCTAGGCTTCTAGATAAGCTTTTTATTCATCTGATTGAGCTTTAGAATCATTTTCTTAGTGCCACTCAAAAAAACCCATTGGGATTCCCATCGACATTTTTATTAATTCCAGTGACATCTTTGTTTAGATGTAGTCAGTCTTTATGACCAGGAATATAATATGTCTCTCCATTTACTTAGATAATTTTGTGTATCTTTGAATGTGGTTATATGTTTTATTATTGTTCTTCTTGCTTTTTTCATGTATACTTTTAAATATTATACAGCATACTTTAGAAAGCAAGTACAGTTGTGCCTGATTTAGTGCCACAGTCATAGTTAACTCTTGATTAATATTTTAGGATGCTGGTGATAATAGGAAACTGAAAGGAGTGAGATTAATCTGCCTGTTTCTCCCAGGCAACTGACAAACTAATTATGATGACTCAATTTAAACATTGTGGCTCTCTGATTCTTACTTCTGAGGCTTCTAATGTTTTGTTGTCTTTGTTGTCAATAGATATAATGAACAGGTTAGCTGTGCTCATCTTTACATGTTGACATTGTTTTCTCATACATGATTGTTATTGTTTACAACCTTACTATTTTAAAAATGAAATGTGATTTTAGCAAATTTGAAAAATAAGTCAAATGTTTCTAGAGAACTTTATTATGTAAATGGCTAATTCAGATTATTATTTTGTTACTAAAGTGTTAACCTGAATCTCTTACGGTGATGGAATTACAGGTGGATTTTATGTTCTCATGTTTTTCTCTAGTTTCAGATTTTTTCATACTGAATAGGTATTATTTACAGTTAAGACTAAAAAAGTATTACTTGCTTTTTTTTATAAATGAGCACAGCAAAGGGAAACATCTTGTTTAAAAACTCATAGTATTATAGCGTACAGTGCTCCCCCCCCCCATCCACAGAGGGAGGATACGTTCCAAGACCCCAGTGGCTGTCTGAAACCACAGGTCGTATCCAACCCTGTATATACTGTGTTTTTCCCCCATACATACATACCTGTGATAAAGTTTAATTTATAAATTAGGCACAGAAAGAGATTACAATAATAATTAACAACAACATAGAATATTTATAACAAGATGCTGTAATAAAAGTTATGTGAATATAGTTTCTTTCTTTGTCCTTTTCTCAAAACATCTTGTACTGTACTGAAACAGTAACTGAAACCTCGGAAAGCAAGACCATGGATAAGAGGGGACTACTCTAGTCCCTTCTTGTGATTGATCCTAATTATTTTATGACATCTCTTTTTAATCATGAAATTTATATCATTAGTTTCTCTGAATTTTCCTTCAACTTTTTGGTTTAAATCTGCTATTCTGAAGAAGTGAGTATTAAACATTTTTGATTTGTGATGTTAATTGATAATATTTCCACTGTTGAGTGTTTTTGTAACCTGTCTGTTCTTAGAAAAGATATATTTGTTTTTCCTGGGAAGAAGCCCAAACTTCACTTTAGTAGTAGACTGAATATCACTTCATTATGTTTAGCGAAAAATGCCAGCAAATGCTAGTATCACTGGAGTGTTAAGTAACTTATAATTGATGGTGGTGACCCAAGCACTTCAGACCAGGGTTTTATCTTAACTTCTGCACCCCACATTAATACCTAGGTATTAATGAATGTTTTTCAGGTAGTACAGTTATAAAAAGCAAACATGACTTAAAATAATAGTTTAGTAATAAAGCTTTATATTATACGGTCCAACTAGTAGGAATACCTTTCATTCTTTCTGCATGTGAATTGGAGCAATGGGGGGAATGTCACATAGACTTTTCAGATTGCATCAGAGGTCAGTGCACTTCTACAGTGTGGGGGAAAGGAACGTAGAAAAGATACATATTAAAGTGAAACTTTGAAACTGAGATTTCCCCCCCACAAGTTCTTTATTGTTATTATGTAGATAATTTAGAGAGAAGAGAAATTATCACAGCATATTATATAACAAAAGAAAATGAGCTAATTATAGGACATCACTAATGATTATCTGTTAATCTCCCAAATAAATTTGAATCACTTTATAGGGTTAGCAGGGTCACATTTTTGTGTTTTTGTAATTATAGTTTTAGATGGAGTGTAAGCATTTTATTCCTTACTGATTTTTTTCTTTTTAAAAAATTTTTTTCCAAGGTATCCACAGCTAACAGTCATATTCCTTGTGAATTTATCCTTGTATATTGCTAGTTACCTTATCTTTATATGCTCAGGGTCCTTTCTAGAAACAGCATAGAAGACAATAATTAAGAAGGTATTTTGTGAGATTTTTTTAAACTATAGCTTTCATTTGTAACCTGCAGTGTTATTCTTTGCATATGTATTTGCCTGTCTACCACTGAAGGACTGAGGGACTAAATTTAGATGGGGAATAGAGATGCAGTAATAGCCTCTGCACTCAAGGAGTTCAGTGTCTTGTGAGGCAGACGGTTGTGTAGACAACCAGTGCATCAGTGTGTGCTGAGTGCTGTGATAAAGGGAAGTTGCTGGAGAGAGAAAGCTAGCGCAGACTGTCACAGAGACAAAGAAGAGGACCCGCAGGGAAGGCTTCCTGGAGGAGGTGATGCCTGTGCTCATCCTCCATTAATGAATTGGAATTTGCCTAAAACAGGAAGGCTGAGAAAGCTTGGGCGAAGAGTGGGACCAGCACATCCTTTGGTGTGCCCAGAGCAGAAGGTACATGCAATGAGGTGGCAGGAAGGGAAGTTAGAAGGTGGAAACATGGGTTTGGGTCAGGCACAGGGGCTCACGCCTGAAATCCTAGCACTTCGGGAGGCCTAAGAGGGAGGAACACTTGAGGCCAGGAGTTCAAGACCAGTCTGAGCAACATAGCAAGATCCTCATCTCTACAAAAAAAAAAAATTTAAAAATTAGCTGAGCATGGTGATGTACACCTGTAGTCCCAGCTCCTTAGGAGGCTGAGGCAGGAGGATCACTTGAGCCGAGGAGTTCGAGGTTACAGTGAGCCATGATGACACCACTGCACTCTAGCCCAGGCAACAGAGCAAGACCCTGTCTCCAAAAAAAAAAAAATGTAGGAGTTTGAATCTTATCCTTTGTACAAGGCTTGCTGTCGGGTTGATTTTGGGTATGTTTCTTTTTGGTTAAAGCAAATTTCAAAATAAAATATTGCATCTAACCAGTTTTCTTTGAAAAGCCTGGGGCTTTCAAAAGAATTTCTAAGTATTGAGTACCAAGTTGGTCAACAAAACAGGAAACTGCCCTTAGAAAGCGTGGTTATTGTCAGAGGCACCCTCCTAGCACTCTTTTCCACGTGTGTCGGGTGGCCTTGCATGTAGCACAGAGTCAAAAAAAGATGAAATAGATGGACTTATTCTACTTATTTTTAAGTGTCCATAAGGTCGATCTTTGCATGTGCTCTAGTTCATAGCCTTCTCTAAGAGGCTGAGGCCAAATTGAATTTATCTGGGAACCTGCCACATCTATAAATGCTACACAGAGTAATAAATGGGACGTTGACTTCCAAGAATCGGTGACAGTGCACTTCAGTTCCTAATTTAGAGTTCATGAAAATTATCCCTTGACAAACAGGATTGCAAAAGAGGAAACCATATTAGATGGATTCATCTTTTGACAATTGTTTAACTGTCATTTACACAAATGGTGCTGGAGGGAGTCAAGGTGGGGAATGAGTGAATGAATGAATGAATGAATACAGATGGCAAGTGTTTTTGCGTTCCGAGGAAGAAGAGATGACTTAGCCTAAAGCATATCATATGATGTTAATTTGTCTCACCCAGTAGACTTGGCTTCTTGAAGTGGGGACTACATCTTCGTCATTATTTTACATCCTTGGTGTTTAGGACATGCTGGGCACAGAGTTGGGGAAGGCTTTGAGGAGAGGCCTTGATACAGTCAGTCACCCTTGTGAGAGGGCAGTTCTGGGGTAGCAGCGAAGAGAGGATTATGCCACCAGGACAGAGTTAGGAATGCAAGTGGAAGTTTACAACAGTGTTTTCAAACTATGGGTCTCATTCCTCAATGGGTTGTGAAATCAGTTGAATGAGTGGTAATTAGCATTTTTTTTAAAGGAAGAAGTTAGGAAGTGTCAGAATGTGTCCCATATAATAGAGGTAAGTTTGGGTTTTTTAATGTAACTTTGTTTTTCAGACAGATATGCATGTATGTGTAACTAGATTATAATAAAAATGTGTTTCTTGTGGGTCATGATCAAAATTGTTTGAACTACGATAGTTTAGGAGAAAAGTAGATTAAAGTCTTCATTTAATGAAGAATTATTCTCTTCCAGGTGTGCAGAGTACAGTGGCAGGTGTTAGTAGCACGGGGAGGAAGCAAAGGTGACTGTGACAAAGCTCTCCCTCCCGTCTCTAGACCAGTCTGGGGCTCAGGGTCCATGTCACAGCATCTGGGAGAAATGCCCATTCCTTCACCCTCACATCTCCATGGGTGAGGAGGGGACTGTGCCTCTCCAGGAGGGGAATGTTGTGGTTGCAGCCCAGCCGCTCTCTGCATCCCCGTTGCTTGGCCCCGCTTGCGGGAGGAGGACAAACAGCTTGACTGATTGGCGGCACCAGGAAGAGTCTGACACCCCAGGGCCATGTGGCAGTGCATGGAAGAAGGCAGGCCTGGGAACCGGTTGCTGGGGTCTCTTTATTAAAATATTACAAAATTGATTTTATAAAAAAAAGTAAAGAATAGTTTAGAGTTGGGGGGGGCTCCTTGCAGCTGTCAGGGCTTCTCGCTGATGGGGTCTCATGGTCGGGATTTCTGTAGGGGTGGCCTCGGCCATGGTAGGGAGTCCCATGTGGACCTGAGGCCCAAGTTCCATCTCCAACACTATCTACCAAGGGATCCTACACTTTAGGGGAACATAAAGATGATGCTAAGTCTGTTTCTCAGCTCGTTAGAACCCTAAAAGAGGGTAATGCTCCCTAACTGCTAATAAGCACCACTGGCTGGGAAATGTGCTTGAAAGGCCAGATTCTGATTCTTCATCGCTGCTCCCATCAGATTTGGCCTTTGTGTATGTACAGCAGAGAACCCTTTTACACATTCAGGGGCTGGGTGCGACTCTGAAAACGTGTTGAAGAATTTCTTTCATCGGCATAATGGGTTCCAGTGTGAGAAGGCCAACCAGCTGGGAGTGGCTGAAGTGTTTTTGCAAGTGGGATGGCAACCAGCAGTGACCTACAGTTAAAATATTTTCTATTCCGTGATTGGTCTGAGAGAGTGTTTAATTGCTAATGACATTGCTTGGATTTTACGGAAATTAAATTTTCTCGTTTGCCACCCTTCTGGCTTACAAAACTTGAAACGCTTTTTAACTCCAGATGTGACTTAGATATGTCTTAATTCCATCTCACCAACCAGAAGATGGTGCTGTTGTGCTGGGAACCAATCTGCCTTTCCCACTTAAAGTAAAACTTGCTGTTTAAATGCTTATTCATGCTAAGTAATGCAGACAGATTTAGCCTTCAGCTGCAACAGTGGACCCCTCTGCAGCACATGGACAGCGTGGAACATTCGTGGATCAAACCTTCCGAGTCTGGAGCTAGAGAAGCCTGGCACAGGGGCCCTTCCTAGGTACTTGCTCAGGGGCACCTTTGCGCTCAAGGTGAAGTGACACTCCTGTAGGAGTCACACTGAAGATGTCTGTTAAGTGATCTGTGAGCAGGCTTCCATGACTTGATTTAAAGATTTATGAATAAAGATGAGAAAAGTTTCTGTAAAGGGAAAATTTTTTTTTCATCTTTTCTTTTTGGAAAAGACCTGAGTACCTATAAGAAAACTCATGAATCCAGTTTATAAGAAATACTTACAAATTAATCATTAATAGTTAATTGAATGCGCAACTAAAATACCCAAGTAATCTCTAAAGTTTATTTTAGCCACTTGAAGGAAACCCAGTTGGTATGATGGACTTGGAGTGAAATTGGTGGTTTTTTATTTAACCTCTCTGAGCCTTTAGCTTTATAATGGAATTGAGAAAATCTACTTTACAGGGCTGGGAAAAATTGAAAAGGTAATAAAAGTAAAGTTCTTGACACAATGCCTAGCACTAGCTACTTGGTAAATGTTCACTTTTCCCCCCACCTCACCCCATTCAGAAATCCAGACATTAAAGTATTACAAAATTGATTTTACAAAAAATATGCATTGCCACATCATGGAGACTGAGTAGAAAGCTCTCGGTGTTTATATGATGAGCTTGCAAAGTACTTGCAGGTAAAGTCTTCTCCTGTCTGCACCTTTTGAACAAAAGACAAAAGCTGCTGCCAAATGATTTTTAGTTGTCTCTCCTTTTCTCTTCTGTGGCTTCCTACAGCGAGGCTGCTGTTCTAATTAATGTCTTTCCAATGCAGTCAGGGGGCTCCTTCAGATCCTCTTGGGGTCCCACTTCACCAGTTACTAGAGTAGCTTTCTGTTATAGAGGTTAGCTTTTGAATCGGTTCATAAGTGTCATGAGGATTCCACAGACACAGAAGTTGGTTGCTATAAGGTAAGTTCAGACTTGTTAGGTCTATGGATTTATTCTCATACTCAGTTTGGGAAGCTGGTTTGGGCATGGTTTTAAAAGTATAGTCAGTTCTTATTATTCACAGATTTTGTATTTGTGAATTCACCTCATTGAAGGTTTTTTGCAACCTCAGAATCAATACTGAGGGTGCTTTTGTGGTCATCAACAGACATATGCAGAGTTGGGAAAATTTTGTGTTGCCCATCGCACATGTTCCAGCCGAGGCTGAACGAGATGATGCTCCACCTTCTTGTTTCAGCTCTCTTGCTGTAAACAAGTGTCCTTTTCACATTCGTTTTAGTGCTAGGTTTTTAAAAATTTTTGTCCTTTTTGTTGGTGATTTTGCTATTTAAAATGGCCCCAAAGCATAATGTTGAAGTGACATCCAGTGTTCCTAAACATAAGAAGGCTGGGAGGTGCCTTACAAAGAAAATACATGTTAAATAAGCTTTGTTCAGGCATGAGTTATAATGCCGTTTGCCCATGAGTTCAGTGTTAATGAATCAACAATATATATTAAATAAGATGTCTTTAAACAAAAACACACATGAAGCAAGATTATATGTTGATGCATTGATGAAAATGTGACCAGAGGCTTGTAGGAGCCTACTCTTATATTTTCCTAGTAATAATGATTCAGTATTTGCTAATTCAGTGTTCATGGTATCAAAAAGAAAAAAATTACAACAACAAATTTAGTTTAAAGATCTTACTTGGCTTATTTGTGATTCTAGAATCAGGTGGTACTGCATTGCATAACATAGAATGAGTGTTCCTGTGAGCCGGGCAGAGGGAGGTTGGTTTTATACACAGGAATGGGCTGAAGAAGGCAGAAACAAAGAACAAAAAGCAGATTGGTCATTTCAAAGTTACTTTCCTTGTAAAGGTTAAAGCAGAGGGAACTCCCTTATCATGCCAGCTAAAACTGGCTGTTGGGGATTTGGCTATTCTCCTGATTCTCTGAAGGTCATATAGCAACTTTGTTTCAGCTTAATGACATGGAACTTTAACACAAGTGACTCCATTTTAGTTTGGTCCGTTGGGCCTAGTGCAGGAGCGCAGTCCAAATCAATGACCACCTATAAATTTTATTTAACAATAGAGTCTTTATAGGATATAACTGCAACAAGACTTGAGTATGTGTTGCTTTCTGCCTTCCATCTCCAGCATGTTTGACCCAAGGCTGTTTGGGAAAAGGATTTCTGGGCTGCCTACTTTTTATTTGTTTTTAAAGGAGAGGTACCTATCTCAGAAACTCAGGGAAGTCATTCTGGTCCTTGCCAGACAAGAACAGCGCTGCAAAAATGGGCTCACCACAGGGCAGCAGAGCCTCTCCCAGCCCAGCAGGCAGCTCTCCCATTACCCTGGCATGGTGACCGTAGACAGTGCCATGTGCCGGATGATTAGGTGAATGGAGACATAGGGTACAACTGTTGAATTTGACTTTAATCGAAAATGGCATGTGTATTCTTTTCTCGATTACTTATTTTCTGCAGATGAATCCTTTTAATGTGGATCAACACCTTAACTTCTCCTTTGTGTCGTGAGGTTTGAGAAAATCAGGGATGTGTGGTTTACTTTGCAGCATCTTCATTTCAGCTGTGTTTGAACTTGCACGTTGGCCCCTTTAGAAGGCAATGGGCCTGAGATGGGAGAGGAGTAAAATGCAGTGGACGACTCATTTAATTCTTTAGGCAGGCACTTGGAAAAAGTCACACAAAGCGAATTTGGTTGAAATCACAGTGAGAATGCTCAGTATCCTTTTATGCGTCTTTCTTTTCACCTCTGTATGTATGACACTTAATACAGTCTTCTGGTGGAGCCTACAATTAAGCAAAGTGTTGCTTTTAGGTCTGTTGAGCTAATTGAATCTCTAGATTCACTGAGTGGCTCTGCCCTGTCATTTGCTAGCAGGGCCCGTTTGCAGGTGGGTGATAATGAAGAAAGGGTGACAGGGACATGATGGATGTGCTGAGGGACAGGGTCCTGCACCCTAACAGAGCGCCCAGAGGCATGCTACGGCCTTCACTCACCCCGCTGATGCTTGTTTGCCGTGCTGACTTTCATTTGACTGATGTTATGCGCCCTGCCTCACTCTGCGAGTAATTTGGTGCCCTGCCCTGCTGTCTCAGACAGGTTGTCCCTTTTGTGACCACGGCATTGGTGATCACAAAATACTGTATCAGTATTGAGTGGTGGAAATTTACGATTCTTGGACAACTTCAAACCAAGCTTCTTGAGTTTTCCAGACACATCTTTATCTTTCATATGGGAGGGGGTCATCTGTTTCATTTCTGGGCAAACAGCCTTTATCCCTTGGTGCATTTACTTCCTCATCGGCAAAGGGTCACATTTAGTAAGAGTGACTTAGGAGCTTAGTCTGGGTGTTACTCAGAGATCTTCCAACTGAAATTCCGTCGTGAGATTGATTATCCGTAAGTATTCTGGATAACTTCAGATAAGCAGAAGCAAGGAAATACTTCATTTAACACCCCCCATGTTTTTGAGTAGTAATAGTAGTAGTAGTAGAGTGTTTTAAAATCTGTCATTGTTTAAATCCTTCTTCTTTTTCATGAAATTAGATCCCCCTTCCTCCCCATATGCTGTGTTGGGCTATATCATTTAAAGGAGACATTCATCTTGATATGCAAATGAAGTAAGAGTTTCATTTTATATGTGTGATACTACCACGTTGTCTGGTAATAGAAAGATTTAATGGATCCAAACAAGGAAAGATACACATAAAGCCACGGAGCAGGCTCTGAGTGGCACTGATGGCTGTATTTTGTTGTTGATTACTTGGGGAAAGTTTTACAAGCGGGTGGTAACTCAGTCTTAATATTGCTTCAGAGACATTTTAACTGAATAATGTTTAGGAAATTATATTTAAGTGGAGATAAAATATTTTCAGTAAATTATTTAAGTAAATTTAAAGAGTTTCCCCTAAATTTTCATTAGACTTACAATTTTAGTTGAGGAAACATTTCCCCTCCTTGTCCTCCTTCCCCCCTTAAGTGCTCGCAAGCAGCGTGAAAAGTGGTTATGTAAGAGCTTGATCTTTGTCCTCTTATCTTGATAAATCGAATACTCACAGTGCTGCGTTCTAGTAGCAGCAGTGAACAGCTGCCCCTAGGAGGAAAGATCTTTTTCATAATTCATGTTTGGACAGGAAAGTGTACCTGGTAATGAATCTTGATGATCTAAACTGCCAGTGATGGACCAAGGGTATGCGAACATACTGGTTTGCCTTCAGGCCTCGGCTCTTCTTTGAGAGCTTACCAATAAGGAAAAACAAAACGCATTCATAATCAGGCAGTTGCCTTAGGAAAACAGCAGTTCATGAAATGTTTTAAGTGCCTTAGGCTAAGAAAAATGAAGATTTTAATGAAACTCACTGGTCAGAATCAACTACAGTCATGCGCCACATAATGACATTTCAGTCAATGAGGGACTGTGTATACCAAGATGGTCCCATAAGATTATAATGCCATATTTTTACTGTACCTCCTTCGTATATTTAGATATGTTTAGGTACACAAATACTTACCATTGTGTTGCCTACATTATTCAGTACAGTAATGTACTTGTAGCCTAGGAGCAAAGACTATGCCAGAAAGTCTTACAGGACCACTGTGGTACGGGGTCTGTCATTGACGGAAATGCCGTCACGTGGTACATGACTGTATTTAACAAATATTCCAAATGGAAAGCACAGGCATTTCTCTGTTGGTGTGAACTGATGTTCAGTGGTTCCATGTGTTCATTTACTGATGTGTGAATATGTACAGGTTTTACATGTCAGATATTTGCTAGGCTGGAGGATCAGGCAATGGGAGGACCTGCAGGTCTTGTTAGCCTTTCTTGGAAACCTTGATTTACTTTTAGAGAATGCTGCAAGAGATTGAATTTGGGGATATGTTTGCTCTGTTATTGTTTGAACTCCTAATCCCTGGGAGTGTGGAAGTTCTGAGGTAGCCAAATCTGCCTCGTAGCTTAGCTAATGTTTAGGCCTCATCTTAATTTTATTGGAGAAAAAATGAGAGGAACTTACTTTTACTGTCTGTCAAGTACTCTGTTTTACCTTGTTTTTCATATGAAAAAGAAAAAGAAATGTTTAGGTTGCCAAAGTGTATGTTATAGCAGCTCTTGATGGAGCTAAAAAGCAGTAAAAATGAAAGTGATGTTCTGATGAGTCTTTTACCTTAATTAAGCTATTTGGAGAAACTAGACTAGAAAATTAAAAGGTAAAGCATTGTGGCACAGGTACCCAGGCACCAGAGGGGCAAATGCAATGTCTGTAGCGATAGGAGTCTCCTCAGTGCTCTGACGGGCATGGGTAGGGACAGGGCAGAGCCAGCTGCAGTCAAGGCTGTTGATTTAGGTGAACTTTTTATTGCAGAAAAATTTCAAAGAGACACACGCCATAAAGAAGAATATAGGCCAGATGCAGTGGCTCACACCTGTAATCCCAGCACTTTGGGAGGCTGAGGTGGGAGGATCTCTTGAGGCCAGGAGTTCAAAACCTGAGCAACACAGTGAGACCCCATTACTATAAAAATTGAAAAGTTAACTGGACATGGTGGCACATGCCTGTAGTCCCAGCTAATCAGGAGGCTGAGGCAGGAGGATGACTTGAGCCCAGGAGTCCGAGGCTGCAGTAAGCTTGGTTGTGCTACTGTACTCCAGCCTAGGTGACAGAGGGAGACCCTGTCTAGGAAGAAAGGAAGGAAGGAAAGAAGGAAAGGGGGAGGGAAGGGAAATATAATGACTCCTATGTACTCATCTCCCTCCCCTTCAATCACTGTTATGGCTGATCCTGTTTCATCTCTACAAGCACCTGCTCTCTTCCTTTTTATTTTATTTTGAGGCATATTCTAGCTCCATGTAATATTCCCTGATAAATATTTGTATGTATCTCTCAAAAGCAGATGCTTTTTTAAAAACAGAATATTATTGCTCCTAAAAAAATCCTTAATATCCTAAATTGTTGACAGACTGTTCAGATTTCAAGTTATCTCACAAGAGTCATGAGTTTTGTCTTTTTCCATTCAAGTCAAGATCCATATTAAGGACCACACACTGTGATTATTGAAATGTCTATGTCTTTTAATCTCTAGGTGTATCTGTCTGTCTGCCTGTCTTTTCTCTGTCTCTCATTTGTTGAAGAAACAGGGTCATTTGTCCTACAGAATTTCCTACAGTCTGGATTTTACTGATTGCATCCACTCCCCCCCCTCCATGGAGCTTTATATATTCTTCTGTCCTCCTTTTTCATATGAATTGGTTGTTAAAGCTAGAAATTTGATCTGAATAAGATTTGATTTATTAAGGATGTAAGACTGCTTCAAAGGTGGTTTTGTGTTCTTCCATCAGGAAACACATATGATATCTAGTATCTCTTTTTTTGTGATTTGTTGGCTGTTAGTGCTTAACCTAGATCCATTATTTCATTAGAGGCTGCAATATGGTGATATTGTAATTCTAGTATTCCGTTTCCTTTTATTTGTTGGAATAAATCTATAAAGAGAAACTTTCACTTATCTGCTACATGGTTGGCAAATGGTATAGGAAAAGCAGAATTTATGTTTGATTCCTTTCTTTACTACTTTTTTAAAAAGTAAATTGATTTACTAGAACCGGACAATGGTGACCAGTTAGTATCATTATGGATTTGTGGACATAATGGCATAGAGACCTTTATTATATGATTCAATCCGTTGCGGTTTTGACCCTTGCTCAGTTACCCCAGCTTTGCAAATAAAAGCCTCTCTTGGTTGGCCATTGAATTCTTTTGACTAGCCCTCAGATATGACAAGATATTCCAGGCTCATCTTGTACATTTGCTGTCCCAGACCTAGAATCAGTACTTCTCCACGGAACTCTGGTTATATTTCATGGAAAAGGGTATTTCAAGACCACAGTCAGGGTGCTTCAGTGCTCATTGTACTGATGTGGTCATTGTTTCTAAGCCTTTACAATGGAGAGAGCTATGAAAATTTTCTTTCAGATAAAAATACAACATGAGTTCAAACTGATATTTCTGATTTAACATCAGGACTACAGGTTTTTTACAAACTACAAACCTCTTTCATCTTACATATATTTATCTTCTTTCTCCCATGCCAAGAATCCTAGTTCTCAGTGACACTGGAAATGGTAGAAATAGAATATCACATAATTATTTAATTGCTTTGTCACATGATACATGCCCAGCAGTCTCAAGAATAACAAAACCAATGCCGTCACCGGTGTAATAATTGAGACTAGTTTAAGATTTGTCTTTTGCAGTTCTTTTTGCCTGAGGGTGTCTCCCTCGAGGGATGCACAATCTGATAGCTCTGTTTTAAAGCTTTTTGAAACAGTTCCCTCTCTGTGAGCTTATGCCCCCAAATGGAGTCATTTAGGTTCATTTGTTTTTTTAATTTTCAGTTCTTAGAGATCACTTTTTAAAACATAATTTGTTTTGTAATTTTTTTAAATATCACCATGGGTCCAAAGTCATATTTTAAAAACCAGGTATATTGGGAAAAGTCTTGTTTTTATTCCTATCTCCTCTAACCTGTTCTCTCCCTCCCCTTCTAAGTAACTGTTTTTAAAAATTTTGTTTATGCTTCATCCTTCTATTGTTTATTTTTCTTAATATAAACAGATAAGTATGCATATTTATATTCTTGTATTTCTTAGGTAAATTGTAACATGCTATATTTACTTTTTCTACTTTGATTTTTTTGGTGGTTTTGGGGATAGGGTCTCACTCTGTTGCCCTGACTAGAGTGCAGTGACATCATCATAGCTCACTGGAACCTCCAATTCCTGGGCTCAAATGATCCTCCTGCCTCAACCTCCTGAGTAGCTGGGCCTACAGGCATGTGCCACCAGCCAGCTAATTTTTCCTTTTTTGTAGAGACAAGTTCTCACTATATTGCCCAGGCTGGTCTAGGACTCCTGGCCTCAAGCAGTCCTCTTACCTCGGCCTCCCCAAGTGCTGAGATTACAGGTGTGAGCTACTATACCTAGCATTTACTTTGCTTATTTTAATATTTTACAAAATTTTCAGGAGATCACTTCATAGTAATGCTGACACAGGAAAGTGACTCCCAATGCTGGGAGCCACTTGAAGTCCAAGGGGGTCCTTGGCTTCATGCAAGAAAGAATCCAGAAGCGAGCTGACAGTATAAAATGAAAGCAGGTTTTATTCAGAAACTATAGAAAGTCTACTCCACAGACAGAGTAGACGCTAGTTCTCCCTGTGGAGGAGAACCGGACCCATGGTTCCTTATGCCCCTCTGTTTAAGCAACAGCTTAATTATAGGCTAAACAAGGGGAAGGATATTCATGTTATTTCTTGAGATGGGGTGGTGTTTTTCTGGAATTAGGGTGACACCCTCCTTTTGACTGCATATGGTCAAATAGGAAGTATCATGGCATTCAGGTGCATGATGAGAGTGGGAGATTTTCTTAGAAACTTTTATGGTAATGAAGTATGTAATGAAGCTGTAAGGTCAAGAAGCAGTCAATTTCTCTACCATCTTGGCTCTTACCAGTTGGATCTTGCCCTCCCTCCATTGTGTTTTGATCAGGGTAGCCTGAAACTTCTTTTTGAGATTTCCAGACTCAGTCAAATGATATTCCTGCACAATTAAGCCATGCTGGTAGCAGTGCCCAAAGCAGTACCTGCCAGTTTCCTGTCTCATTACTGCAGTTGTGGCACAACATAATGTTTGATTTTGCTTTGCTAGCCCATCCGAAATTTCTTTCTTTTAATAGATGAATTAAGCCCTTTTAAATTTGCTGATATGGCCAAAATGTTTTGACTTGGTTCTCTCATTGTTTCATATTATACATGTATACAAGTCTTTTATATGAGTAGTCTTTATGTGGTCTATTTTATTTATTATTCTCTATCCCTTCTAATTAGTATGTTCTTTGTTTTTGTTTATTGTTTTTGTGGGTTTTTTTTTTTAAGCAACTTAAATTTTTGTTCTAAGGGCTACCATATTCTAACGCCATTATATAATACCTTAGCCACCCCCTTTTTTTCACTATCCATTAGTTCCCTACTAGGAGGAATATTGAAATTAGTTAACAAACCCCTATCCTTTAACATATGGTTTGGAAAAATATCCTTTTATTTCCAGTTGTTCACTATAAGGCAGTCAACAAGCATATTCTACTTTTCATATGGCCTCCCCATTCTTAACCTCATTTTTTGGTAGTTGCTACTTAACAACCACCCTAAACAGTGATTTAAAACAATACTTATTATTTCTTCCAATCCTGTGGGTTGCCTAGGTGGTTCTTCTGGTCTGTGCCAGGCTGGCTGGGGTGGATCACCTCATTCACACATTTTTGGCACCTCAGCTGGGAACACTGGAGCAGTTAGAGCCTCTCTCTGTGTGGTCCCTCATCTTGCAGATGGCTGACTCAGGGTTGTCCCATAATGACTGAAGGGGTCCCAGCAGAGGAGAGGTCAAACATCCTTCAAGCCTCTATTTGCATCATGCTTGTTAACACACCTTCAGCTACAGCAGGTTGCTTGCCAATCTTACATTCAAGCGGGGAGCAGTGAATATACCACACTTCTTGATGGGAAGAACAGAAAAGTCACATTGCAAGGGGTGTGCATAAAAAGAACGAAGAATTTTTGGCCATTTTACGGTTTACCATAAATAACATAATACTTTAAGCTTGTCTACTTTTAGTCATTGTCTATTGGTTGCCTACTATGACAAATATGGAAATTAGCTAGTAATCTCTTTTTTTCCCCTGCTTTTCCTCCTCTGCATCAGATTTAAAGAAATATCCTTTACTGTCACATTACTAACTGTAAGGAGTCAGTCAGTACTCAAATTTATTCTGCCCCTCTTGTATACCTCTCCATTCTTACCTTTTCTTTTTTAAATAATTATACTGTATCTACATTGTTAGAGCAAACAGCTATTATGTACTATATGGTAACCCTTACAGCCGTCATTTAGTCGCAGTTTTACAGGTAAATGTACATTTAATTCTCACTGTCAGTATGATGATGTTTCTACAGTGAGTTTGGTAGAGAGTACATGTTTTAGGAAGAGTCATGGGGAAAGTGTTCTTTGAGTTCTTGAGTGCTAGTTTGTCTGCAGTCTTTCTACTTGAGAGTCAATTTAGCTAGATAAAAAATTTTATGTAAAAGAACATTTAATTCAAATGTTCTTTCTTTGAATGTCTTAAATATGTTCCTTTTATTTTATTTATTTTTTTTTTTTGGTTTGAAGTGCTTTTCTCAAAGTGGCTTACTCTTTTTAACTGGATATACCAAAGTTTTCTTTAAAGTCCACTACTTTTACTGAAATGTGTCTTCAGAGTAGTTGTTTTGGATTAGTTTTTCCCAAGTGTGTGGTGTCTCCTTTCAGTGTGCAGTATTGAGCCTTTTTTGCTTATTTCAGCAGAATTGTCTTAGCTTATAATTTTTAGCATTGTTGTGTTCCATTATTTTTGTTTTTGTCTATGAGAACTTCTGTTATAGTTATTTGGATCTTTCTTTGCCTGTCTACTGTATGTCTCACTTTTTAAAAAATTATTTTTAATCTCTTCATTTCTTTTCAATTTAAAAAATTTTTGCCTTTTTATCATCCATTTAAGGCATGTTGTGTTTATTCAGTCTTGTATTTTTTCTAATTTTGTCTTCATTTCTAAAGTGATTTTTTCTTTTATATCTAGTTCTATTTTGAGTTCTAATGTTTTCTTGAGTACTGTCACCTCATTTCTGAGTTTTTCTAATTCTGACTTATATTCTTTCATGTATCATTTCTTAAACCTTTTTGTTCATTTTAAAATATGAGGTACAGTTTTCATGTCCTGTGCAGCATGTCTTTCTGGCCTGCTTGCATTGGCCAGTGATGATTTGTCTGGTTTGCAATAACTTCCTAAGGGATTTAAACACAGTCCTTTTCTGTTACCCCTTGTGACTGTATTTTCTTTTTCCTTTTGATATTAAAATCTCTGAGGAGACATTAAATTGACAATAAAATATTTTCATGTACATATATTTAAGCTTAGTTGTCAGACCAGTGAAACCAATGAAACTGCAATGAAACATACCTTAGAATTTGCTACCTGAGATGGGTTTAATGTTTATACTGGGGAGGTTTTAAAAAAGACTTTGGAAGCCGCGTTCAGTGGCACATGCCTATAGGTTCAACTGCCCGGGAGGCTGAGGTGTGTGGATTGCAGGAAGTTACATCTTCAAGTATTCACGTGCATAGGTTCAGGTTATGTGTGAAATATTTATAGCTGAATAGGGAGAGATGGGGGCAAGTATGTATTTTGGCATTTGGCCAAGAAATGAGTAACCAGCACAGTAACAAGGGCAAGTTTAGTCTGAGGGGACAGTAAGGAGCAGCCAAGTATTGATTTGTAAAAATGTAACATTGTTTGTTCTGTGGGCCACATACTGGGTTATTACTAACAGAGAAGTTACATGATGAAAACTTAGCTTCCCTCTGGCATCTGCGATAATCAATGGCGTGATTTACCTGTGTGGTTTTATTTATGCAACAGGTCATCATAGTGTGCTTACTGTATGCCTGCTTATTCCCGACACACTCCCCTCCTCTGCAGACCTCTTCCCCGATAATTCCTCCACTTGGAGTGATCTTTCCCCAGATATTTAGTGATTGCTACTCCTTCTCCTCCCTCAAATGATTGTTCTAAATTTCTTAAAGATACTTTGCCTTACCTCCCCTTTTAAAAGTAACTCTTACATCTCTGCCCATTCCTTGCCCTGTTGTTTTCCAGAGCACTGATTGAGTGATGTTTCTTTTTGGCTATACACTTTCTCCCTCCAAGGTCTATTTCCCTTTGCTAGAATCTGAGGTCCATGATACATCCCATGGTGCCTAGAACAATATCTGACGCACACTAGGCGCTCGGACGTTTATTGAATGAATGCACCTGTGCCGGGCACCGCACTGGGTGCCAAGGATGCAGTGGTGAGCAAAACATGCCCTGCCCTCATGGAGTTTGTAGTCTAGTGGAAGAGACAGAAGTTAGTCCAATAAAGCATGGACAGTGCTTTGTGAGAGGGCAGAACAAGGGAAGTGGACCTAATCTAGGGCAGTCAGGGTAGGCTTCTCTGAGAAAGAGAGTTTGATGCTGAGAAGTAAACGAATCTTCAGTGTGAGCTTTGTGACAGTGGCAGGGAGTGCTCCAGGAAGATGGAACACCTTTTCCAAAGGCTCAAGGAGTGGAAGATGGTGCAGCTGCAGTGCTGTGAGGGGACTGGAGTGGGGAGCCAGAAGCTGGGAGACAGGCTGGGCCACATCCAGCAGGGCCTTGTTGCCTGAGTTGCAGATTTTGCTCTAAGTGAACTATCTAAATAGTAATACAGCTCACAGCTACATAGGTAACATGTTGAGCCATAACTCAGAAAATATGATATGTCATAATTTGTCTAATAAATACAGGATTTTACAGCACACCCAGAATGGAACTATAATGATTAACAACAGAATCCATTGGTGATGGCCTGAGAGGTCAAAGCATAGGTCAGATACAACAAATATATGTTCATATTTGCATTACATATTAGCAGGTTATAGTACTTTACTGCTTTTGTTTATAATGGTACACTTTATTTGCTGAAGTTTTGAAAATTTTTTTTTAAGTGCTCCTGGAAGAAAAGCATTTATTTGAGTTGTAAGAATTAAAAAACAACAACAAAACCCCTTTAAAATGTACAATGTGGCTGCTCTTATTGCTATTAATAGTTTCACCTGGAAGGGCAAGTTTTTTAGAAGCTTGTGGATGAACAAGCGTATCAGAGGCAGTAAGGCAGAGTGGAAAGAGCAGGCATTTTGCGAGTCTCGTAGTTTTTACTTTGATTTGGGGGGCTCATCAAGGCTTTCTGAGCCTTAGGTTTCCTTCTGTGTAAAACAAACAGGAGACAGTACTTTGCATGTACATCTGGAGCAAGACAGTGAGCCTCTTCCTCACAGGGGCACGGTTGGCACTGGCTCCTTGCAGCGTAGACCTCACGGGATCCATCCTAGGGCGGTAGGATGATGATTAGCACAACACTTAGCACAGGCCTGGCACTTAAGGAGCACTCGACTGAGTGAGAGTTCTTACCTGCACAATGCAAGAGAAAATTCTTTTGTCTTACTGGTTTTTGTACACAATTAATGCCTTTTTGACTTACGCTTTTCAGAAGGAAGGAGAAAAATCACTTTATTGTTAGGCTCTAAAGACTTTCCAGAATTACTTATGTATGAATTAGTTTTTAGATGCATTTGACCTTTTAGTACATGGATCTCTACTTGAATCTGCTGAACCTAATAATTCAGGAGGCAGGGGAGAGCCAAACATATCTGAGGCTCATGTCGCGCGCCCCTCGCCAGCAAGGACCACGCAACACTTGGAGTTCTTCTGTCGTGCTTTATTGGGGTTCCCTCTTACTCTTACATTCTGCGGAAGACCCAGCGCAGCGGGGAGCAGGCACTAATATACACTCACAAAGACAGGAAGC
>CAUYPO010007392.1:0-30532 GCA_963574435.1 Cheirogaleus major | reverse complement strand
AGAAATCAAGTAGGTGGGAGGGGAGAGGAAGGGATGGGTAAATTCACACCTAATGGGCACAATGCACACTATCTGGGTGATGGGCACACTTATAACTTTGACTCAAATGGTACAAAAGCAATTTATGTAACCAAAACATTTTTACCCCTGTAATATTCTGAAATAAAAACAAAAACAAAACAGTAGGATCATAAAGGAGAAGCTTGTCACTTTTTCTTGGAAAGGGGGAGGGGAGGCTAGAAAAGGCTCCATAGAAAAGATGACATTTGAACTTAGACTTAAAAGTTGTATACATTTTCACATCTTTTTGTATAGTTTTGGGTAGAGTCCAATGACAATATTCAAAATAAGAGTTAACTACCCTACCAACCTCAATAAATATTGATCACAATGGTGCCTGAGCCATCTAAGAAAAGGTTTTATGTTCAATACAACTTGTGTGTGCTTTAAGACTTAAATCAGTGACTCCATCTACTTTGTGGACACTTCTTTGATCACCTTACATTTGAAATATCCTGCTTGAATTACCATACAACCTAGGACTGTGTTTAGTCTGTGAACCACCCTTAGGTTATGCTACTCTCCACTGTACATAGTTTCCTCTACTACTGGATTATAAAGTCCCCAAGCCCCTTGAAACACTTCTCTAGTACATCCTGACATAAGATGTTGAATTAATAGTTGTGAAATGAGTGAACAAATGTGATAAAGTCTTTGTCACCCATAGGATTATCCTTTGATTGTCTGGAAAATGTAAGGCTCATATCCAGGCCCTTCTGTATGACAGAACTGTGAATTGTTTATCTAGGATACAGTCCAACCTGTATCCCAGGACTACTTTATTTCATTATTGAAAAATAAGCACATCTATATGTTGGGGAAGAAGAGTGTGGGGATTGGCTTTGGATCAAGTATGTTTTCAGAAAAATATTACCTATGATTGGGAAGTAACAGTTTGCGGAGGATTGTGGTGCAGCTCCAGCCTTAGATTGCTCCTCAGGATGCATGAATGAGGGCGAGTGAACATCATTTACAATGGGTGAAATTCACTTGAGAAGGCTGTCCTGTCTTAGCAGGAAGATGGATGGGGCAAATGCCAGAGTCCTTTCCCGTCCTTGAAGCCTGCAACATGCTCTATGCTCTGAGTTCTTCAGAGTAGTGATTTCTCTAGTTGGCTGCACACTTGGATTCTTAGTCCTAGATCTACTGAACAAGAATTTCTGAGTCCAGGGCCAGCGAATCTATATTTATATAAAGTTCTTCAAGTAATTTGTTGATGAGCTAGACTTGTGAACCACTGCCAATTGTGTTACCTAAAGATATGTCCTTAGTTCTAGAATATAAAGTTGTGACATGGGCTATTTCCTCATTAAACTCATCCATCGGTCAGCTAGTGTTGATAAATGGGTAAATATCCAAAGACCCTAGGTTTAAATTTCTGTTTGCATTATGGGATTCATGTTGTAGGGTTCTATAGCTCACTCTGTTCGAAGTTCATTCACCCTACCTGTCCCATAAATTTTATGTGGGTAGGGAGATGTATTTTTTTTCTGGTAATTCAGAATGTAGGTCAGAATGTTTGTGAGAACTACTCACTCTGCAAATGGAAAGCGTTGCAGCATATAAATCCAAGATATTATTATTATTATTGCCATTATCTCTGCCTACTAATTACCTGAGGACCAGTTCATCCACTAAACCCTAGGTTTTTAATTGAGATCATGAAGAATCTGTAATCTTATCTGACAAGCCACTTTCTTTTTTAAAATTTGCCTTTTAATGTTTACATGGTCAAATGTACCATGTGCAAGATTGTAACACAGATGAATAGATCACACATATAAGAAATGATCTTCTCTGGATCATTCTCCAGTTCTAAGGGAAAGATTGAGGGGAATTAACAGGAAATCCAAGTATGTAAGTATGATGCAATTTTAATTTTGTGAAAGGAGACTCCAAATCTTATAAAATAAAGTGCCTATGGAGACTAATTTTGGTTAAATGCATTTTAAAAATTATATTGTCAGATAAAGGAAATAAAAAATAATCAAATTATTTGAGAAGTGTTATGTTAAGCAAAAAATACTTAAAGATTGCGGTTTAGAGATTTAAAACACAAGTATAGTTTTCCCAACTAAGAGGAAAAGAGAAGAAGAGATTCCTTCCTCATGAGAACCTGATATTGCCTTAATAAGCAATCCAAATAAATATTTTAAATTTTCAGAAATTATCCTGAAAAATACAAATAATCCTAATATCCAAATAATCAGAAATCATAGCATAGTACTTAAAATTTGTTGATAAATCACCATTGGATTCATTACAAAATGTTAGACATTATAGGAAGATACACAGATATTTTTTAAGATGTTGATATCTTAGTGACTCTCTGCATAAAGAAGTATTGCTAGTGACTGGAAATAATAAAGCAGAGCTATTGTGAAATCTTTCCAAGAATAAAATTGAGATTACTATACTGGTACTAAAATTTATAGTTAATAAAGATGCTGCAGCTATGTTTTCCTTGTATAAGAGAAATATCCAAAGTCATGGTCTACAGAAATTATTCAAGACATGTTATAATGCTAAGAAATAGAAATAAAACTATCCTTGTCAAACTGTAGCATAATTACATTAATTTGATATTATAATATCTTTTAAAAATTAGGCATTATTTGTAATTTTGCTGTTTTACAAGTATGATGACGTTCAATAAGACATTAGAATATGTGTTTGACCAGCAAAACTCCACTCTAGAGCTGAAAATTTAGTTGATTTATAAATGACATGAATGGAATGGTGGCCGTTTCATTATGCTTATTTAATAAGGGAAACAAAATATGCAGCTAATGAAATGGTGACTATTGGCAAGCAAAGAAATTCACATTAGCTGTTCAGATGACCAGAAAGAACAGTATATTTTATGATATAATATTTTATTTCTCTGGTGCTTATGTATACATGAGTATTATTGACCTGTATAATTCACTGTCTTCATACAAAGAAGTAAACAAAACACACATACTTAAATAAGACATGGTTGCTAAAGGAATGCACATTTTTTTTACAGGTGTGTACAGCCTGTTATTGTTAAATATATTAGTAAGAACTAGGTTTGAAAGCCTGGAAATTCTAGTTATCCATTCTGAAATGACATCTCTTATAATTTTACTCCTTGCCACTTATTTTCATTTAAGTAGGCCTACTTCTCTTTAAACTGTATAGGTGAAAAAAATAGAATATAGTATTAGAATTCACCTTCAGCTGATAGAGATCAAGACGTGGTTAGCAGGCCAAGAGCCTGGGATACTTGGATGGACAAGTGGGTTTGCTGGTTTAGGCACTAGGAAGAGTGAACTATTTACCTTGATCCTGTTGAAAGTGGATAAAAGCAGTACCATCACTGTGACCCAGGAAAAGGGAAAATGTAAACGCATTAAGATGGAAGCCCATTCAGAAACACTTTCTATGAACAATGGGAGGACCAGCCTCGTCGTATTCCTGCTTACTGATCCACATCTGCTGGAACGTGGACAGGCTGGCCAGGATGGAGCCCCCAATCCAGACGGAATACTTGCGCTCTGGTGGAGATATGATTTTGACTTTCATGGTGCTGGGTGCCAGGGTTATGATTTCCTTCTGCATGCGGTCAGCAATGCCTGGGTACATGGTGCTGCCTCCAGACAAGACGGTGTTGGCATATAGATCCTTGCGAATGTCCACGTCACACTTCATGATAGAGTTGAAGGTTGCCTCGTGGATCCCACTGGACTCGATACCCAGCAAGGAAGGCTGGAAAATAGCTTCAGGGCAGCGGAAGCGTTCGTTCCCGATGGTGATCACCTGCCCATCAGGAAGCTCATAGCTTCTTTCGAGTGAGGAAGATGCAGCCGCACTGACCATCTCCTGCTCAAAGTCCATGGCCACGTAGCACAGCTTCTCTTTGACATCCCGCACAATCTCCCGCTCAGCCGTGGTGGTGAAGTTATAGCCTCGCTCTGTCAGGATCTTCATGAGGTAATCAGTCAGGTCTCTGCCTGCCAGATCCAGGCGTAGAATGGCATGAGGCAGTGCATAGCCTTCATAGATGGGCACGGTGTGAGTGACCCCATCCCCAGAGTCCATCACGATGCCCGTGGTCCGTCCGGAGGCATAGAGGGACAGCACGGCCTGGATAGCCACATACATGGCAGGTGCATTGAAGGCCTCAAACATGATCTGGGTCATCTTTTCCCGGTTGATCTTGGGGTTCAGGGGTGCCTCGGTGAGGAGGATGGGATGATCATCTGGTGCCACGCGGAGCTCGTTGTAGAAAGTGTGATACCAGATCTTCTCCATGTCGTCCCAGTTGGTGACCACTCCATGCTCAATAGGATACTTCAGGGTCAGGATGCCTCTCTTGCTCTGGGCCTCGTCCCCCACATAGCAGTCCTTCTGGCCCATGCCTACCATGACCCCCTGGTGTCGGGGACGCCCGATCATGGAAGGGAACACAGCGCGGGGAGCGTCGTCACCGCCAAAGCCTGCTTTGCACATCCCTGACCCATTATCCACGACCAAGGCAGACAGCTCATCATCAGTCATGGTGCGGCCTGGAACCTTCCAGATGAGTGAACAGAATTCAAGTATAGAGTATAGTGTGCAAGACGGAGAAAAAACAGACCTAAAACACCCCAGAACTGCCTTCAGAGAGGGGAGCCTGCGCCTGGACCACAAGTATTTAAAGGAACACACTGGCCACACCCATGTCCGATCCCACCAGTTCCCAGCATTGCTGGGTGTGGTCACCTTTGAGGTATTAATCATGGTGATGATGATTATATCAATCATTAGACTTCCCTCCATAAAGACATCTCAGGTTACTGTAATTAGGCAACCCACACACGACCGCCAGTCTGCCTGGTGAGCTCTCCAGATAACTATGATGACGCAGTTGGGGTGGGAAAGGAAAGCAAGATGAAAGACAGTGCAGGCCAGGCATGGTGCAGCGTGGCTGGAGGAAGCACTCCCTCCTTAGCCTGCCTCAGGGCCCGTTTGCTCCATACTAGCTTAGTGTCAGCTTTTCATTCTCAATACATTGTTCAGATGAGGGCTCTGACTCTGCATACCTCACTTTTTCAAGATTTTCTTTCCCGTTAGATTCCTAATCCCATACGATGTTATCATGATAAAAACTGCTTTAATTAATGAAAATAATAAATGACTAAGGGTGGTCTGATAGCTGTAATTATAATGCATTTGTATCATGCAAAATGTAGAGATATTTAATAGACTTCTAATCCATCAGAGATCAATTGAAAGCAATAGAGTGATCAATAAAGGAAACCACTACAAATTTTGTTTCTGATATAAATTTCTAATAACCAAATTTTATTAAGCACTTACTATGCCTAGATATTGTTCATAGAACTAGGTTTATTGGGTCCACATTGACTGCATAGTGACTGAATGCCAACTATTTTGCATGATTTATTAGTCAAAATGCAGATGATAAAATTTTATTTATTTATTTGCAGCAACTCTTGAGTTACACAACAATGACCAAAATGAAGTGATAAGATAAATTTGAAAGTTATATATTTGACTTGATCTTTAAAATATTTTGATATTCAAGATGCATATACTGTATTATAACATCAAAGCTCTCTGTAGTTATTCAAATCTACACAATGAGATAGTATTAGCTTTCCTTCCATTTTAAGATAGATTACACTCTGATCACCTCATAGGGACAGTTTGTTTGGATTTTATATTTAATATAGAAATATAGACAACCTAGTCAGATGTGTACCGTGGTAAAATGTAGGACATCAGTAATGTGTTACAGAAAATAACATTTAAGAAAACTCATTACTTCTACTCCTATATGTGTTAGGTAAATAGGGTATAATCTCCCCTGTCAACTCTTCTAAAGCAAAGGGATTTTTCATGCTTACATCAGAGTTCCTCCAAAACAGCTTTATTTGTGCTCTTCACTCATTCATTCACTCATCCATTCATTCATCTGATAAAACTCACTTTGTAAGAATTAGCAGCAAAGTCTACCTACTGGACAGAAATACATCCTCCAGTAGATCCATGGGAGATCTAGCCCATGCCTTTGCCCAGAGAGCCTCTTAGAGTCAGGGTAGCACCAAGCTGGGAGTGTCCAGATCTCTTGTCTACAGCTTGGTATAGAATTATTTTTTTTCTGGGTCCGTCTAGTGCTGTAATGTGCCTTCAAAACCTTCCTGGTTAGAATCAGTCATGGTAGAATGTGTGCTACGTCACAACATCCATGGTTCTGCTTTGGGTCTCACCAGGACTGTCCTTTCATCTTTTCTGTAACTGCAAGATTCCTCCTTCAACAGTGTTAAAGAACCAACCTGCAAATCTTCACACTGAATGGACTTCCTTCTCATGTAGTACAGCCATGCTTTTGATTAAAACAATATTTTATTGCTATAGGATGGTGCTTCTGGGAATTTTTAAAAAATCTCATAACAAACTACATGTACATCCTACAAAATGGAAAATAAAATGCACGTTGTATTTAGCACAGGTCCCCATTTATGAATGCTCCAGTCTGTTATGTAAAACAAAGCCAAGCCAGTGGCAATGCCAGCGAAGGAGCCCATTCCCAAGTGCCACCCGAGACCCTGGACTTGCTGGAGTGCTGTCCTCAGCACTGCCTTGAGCTGAGGGCTGTTTGGCACTGAGTCTGCACAGCAGAGCCGATGCCTTGGGAGCGTGGCTGGCGTGTGATCTTGCTAGAAGACCGTCTAATGCCTCTATTTTAATTTTTGGGTCCTGAGAGAAATTTTCTTCAATTACATATTCTTAGAACAAGCTCATACTCTTTTAATCAACTTCCAATAATACAAGAGTGGCATATCATAATTCAACAGCCATTAAAATAACGTCATCCATTGGGTTGGTTAAATTTTTAAAAAGTGGTAGGAATTTGTGCGAGTGAAACTTACTGGGCTCTGGAGGGTGGGGGCAGCGGGTGCTGTTCCTGGAGGTAACGGGCTTTATAAGTGACCAGAATTTACAGATGTTTAATTAGCTACCTAAACCTTTAGGGGCATTTATGGTTAACTTCTGGAAGCCCAGAATATTATTATTTTTTTAGATTTTGCCTGGTTTGACTATCATACAGATATACAAAACTAAAGTAAAGCATAGGTGTGGGCATTACATTCGCGGACAACCAGCCAAGGTGACTGAAAGCGAGGGGACTGTGCCTCCTCATCCTGCCTCTGTCGAGCAACCTTAGTCTTTTCATTCAAACCACAAACACTTATTTATTTTTAAAAGGCAAATGTAAGCATGCTTTGTTTAAGATGCATTGTAAACTGTTTTCTCTCAACGAATGGAAGGGTTTGACAAAGAAGCATGTTTGTAAGCAAACATTGAGAATACGTTACTAGAACATGTCTCTTTCTCCATTGGTTCATATTACACACATTTACACATGCAGTTATGAGAGGCAAATGTAATGTGCTTTCTTAAAGATGCATCATAAACTGTTTTCTTTCAGTAAATGGAAATGACAATCCACAAAATTTATTAAACATCTCCCATCTGCTGGGCACTGGTGTTATATCGATGAATAAAGCGCAGCCCCTATTTTTAAAGGGTTTACTGTCTTGTGGGTGAAAGTCACATCCCCCTAGGCTGAGAAGTGGCCACTCAGCCCAGGTACGGAAACAGCCGGCTTGTGTTCTGACAGGGCACTGCCTGTGCTGCACCAGTTGTTAAAGATCTTGAATGTCACTCCCAAATGCACAGATGCCGGGTAGATGGATGGAGAGAAGAAGCACAGGGAGACGTGGGGGTGGAGCCTCTGAGCCTGAGGTCAGGGTAAGGGGAAGGAGAGGCCGAGGAAGATGACGCCTGGGCAGAGTCTCAGAGGATGGGCAGGAGGCTGCCAGCGGCCAGTGGAGGCAACGCCACAGGCATGAGCCCTGCCAAACTGGATGGAATCAGAGAATCAGGTGTGCAGGTGGTATGCACGTCTCTACGCAGTCAGCAAGGGTTTAGAGGCTTCACAGGCATGAGGTAGGGCTAGGATAGGACAGAATGCTGCTTTTCCTCTGGGGTGCACAAGCTCTGACTAGAGGCCCTTGCCCGTGGTCACCTTCTGTCTGGACCTGGTCTCTTTAACTAAACTGCTAAGACTGAGAATTTTAATGAGGTCTCTTTCACCTACATCCTGGGGATCCCATTTAGAACACTGAGGTCAGCTCCCTTCTTCTTTGTCCTCACTTGGTTCATCCCTTTGCACCACGCCCTCTCTCCTGTCCTTGGTCAGTGCTGCACATATGTCCTTTTCCAATGTGGCGATTGCTCTGCAAGCTACTTCAACCATACTCACTCTGCTCTTAGTGCAGCTTTGTGAGGTGTTTAACAGATGCGTGGACAGGTAAGTAGTGTGATTTTTTTTCATTACACACTCACCTATTCATTGATAGGTAGATACAGCAGACCACTTTTTAAAAGTTAAAAAGCCTCATTTATTTTGTGGTTAAATACTATCCAATGTTTATATTTCACATTGATAAAATGGTTTAATCATGATATTTTATGAACTATAAATAATCACTCTGGAATAGTCTCTAACATATGGCTTTATTAGTTCTTACTAATGATAAATTCACCAGTAATAATTACTGATAAATTTTATAGTGATTTTCTGTTTGTTTTAGCATATAGAACTTTGTAAAAAAAAGTAGCATAAAAATTTTAAAAGTACAGCAAACTCTCTCCCAAATAAAACCTGACTCACCAATTTCCTGAGGTGGGCACGGGCAGGAGGGAGGAGAAAGCGGCTTTGGTGATGTACGTCTTGACCAGTTCAGGGTGCACTTGGAAAGAAAATCTGAACACTAGAATCTTTTTAGTGGTGCAGGTGACCCAGATCCCAGCCCCTACCCCGCGCACACCCACTTTCTGTGGATAAGACCAGCTTTCACTCCACAGGAAAAGAAGGCTCGCCGCTCATGTTTAAAAGGGCCACAGATGGATTTTATGGGAGTTCTTGATGTGGATCAGTGTTTGGTTATTTCAATTGACCTGAAAACAAAGTGGTTAAGAGGAGCAATAGATTCCTGTGTATAGTAGATGAACCTTTGAAGATGCCTTGACTCTAAGGAAAGAGGTTAAAAGCAAGGGAGGAAGGTAGTACAATTGGAAATATCCATGTTCGTAGTTCAGCCGTTATTGACGGGAACCACGTATCATCAAAGACGGACAAGCTCCAAGCTGTGTTCTGATCCTCAAAGGTGGAGAGAGAAAAATAAAAACATTACTGATCACCTAGTGTGTATGCCAAATGTTTCCTTTTCACACGCGATTTCTTCAACCTTCACGACAATCTTATGAGGTACCTGAGATTATCATTTCGTTTTACAAGGAATAAACAAAGAGTAAACCAACCAAGGCTATACAGAGTGATAGTGGCAACGTCAGGATTTGAACCCAAGCAGACCAAGTCCAGAGTTCACTCTCTGCTTGGGGATGGGCTAAATGAGAGGGCTCAGGGCGTCTGGCGGGGCTCCTGAGAGAGAGGCAGGCAAGAACCGTCCCTGTGAAGTCTTTGTAGTTCCTGTTGGGTAACAGCATCTTGAAGTGTCCAAATGCCACCTCAGAGTGGAAACCAAGGTGAATATCGAAGTCAAAAGAAGAAACTCAAATAAAATTCGAGAGAACCATGACAAATTCTTCCATGTCATTAATATTAATATCATGATATCTGACTCTCAAAATGGAGAAAATGAAATGATGAGTTAATGCCTGCACTGAGAAAGAAAAGACATTTACAAGTCAAGAGGCAAATCTACCATTATCTAAGATAAGAAAATAATGTGAGAGTGATTTCAGGAGGGGATAATAGGATAGGTAAGGGATCAATCAAAAGCAAAAACTAGACTGAGAAGATGAATGCATCCTTTGGATTGCAGCCATGGGGCAAGTGGAGCCCGCTAGGGGTTGGTTTTTAGATCCCAAATGGTTTTGTCTTCAAACATCCAGATTGGACCACAACGTGCCAAGATGTGAACAGTAGAAAGTGGGGCAGGGGCTCTGGTTTAGGAAGTGGGGTGCGCCTGGGGTAATTGAGCAAATCTGATGGTCTCTAAGGCAGGCCAAGACTAGAAGCCAACCCAGATGGACAGGACTCACCTGATCATAGAGGTGAAGGTGGCAAACTTGAGAACAAAGACATCAGGTCAAAATAAAGGCCCTGGTGATCAGACCACCTGAAAGAGTATGAGCTGGAGTTAGGGATAATTCACTTGGGAGCTAAGATAATTCGTGTGGTGTGAGTAACCCAGGGCCGGCAAGTCTTTGAAGGGAAGATCTCACAGAGAGTTAGAGAGGAAGCAACTGTGAATGCAGCTGTGATCTGCTAAGACTGAGGCCAGAGATCACAGGTTCTTAAAGGCTAATTTAAATCAATCCAGTTTGTCATAAAAACATAAAAACCAAAAACTGCTTTGCATCTACTGAGTTGTGGTCAGTGTTTATTCTTCATTCTGGTGAGCCTGGCTTTGTGGGTGCTAAGGATCACACCTGATTTCTTGCAACATTTTCATTAAGATCATCTGGAAGCCCATGTCTAGTTATAACTGTCAAAACAGGATTGTGGACTGTCAAACGCTAGAGCATATCGAGTCTCTCTTCTGCTGAGTGCCTGCTGCTGTGGAAATGTGCTGCCCTGGGTGAGATTCATCAAAGGTGGATGACACAGGATGAAAAGGCTAATTCAGTTTTGGAAGCTGCCTAATTCACTTCCAGGGGAAAACTTTTTGATTGGTAGGATATGACTCAGTGTAGGTTTTTTTTTTTTTCTTTTAAAGCCAGGGGAAGTAGCCTTTCTGGGGATCTTTGGAGACCCAGGGAGGGCATTATTTCAGGTATCTGGAACTAGTAAGGCCTCCCGAGGGTTTTCTTGGTTCTCCTTTTGCTGACGTCGAGGTGACACATTATCTGTTGGATGAATGGGCTGGTAGGCTCTGTTGTGGAGATGGTTCAGGAGAGGAGGGAAAAAGAACTTATAGAGAAAGCAGGAAACTGAGATGAAAGCAAGGAGAATGGAATAGTAGGACTTAAAACCTGCCTGTTGATGGTTTCCCTTCCTTTAGTAACCATGTCACCAAGCAGAGGACAAATGACACTGAGTAAACTGCAGAAGAGATGGTACTAGTATTTGGTGCATATTCTGGATTGCTCCCAGGGGCCAGACCATGGCTCAGAGCAGAACACACAGAGGGGGGCCCTGGCAGGACCTCTTTTGGCCTACACAAAGTTCTACAAAAGTTTTTGAATTTTTAGTTTTCAATATTTGTAAAATAAGTAGATTTGTGAATTCTTGCTTCTCGAATAAACAGGATGGATCAAGCAACCTTTGAGGATAGGGGCGGGTGGAGAAAAAGACAAGAGGGAAGCCGCTGTTCCATGGTCCTTTCTTGTTTTGAGGATGGTTTGGTATCTACAAGGGCAGAATATAAAATACTACACAGCTTAGTTTCTTTAATTATATGACAGGTGCCCACATGTAATGCATAATCTTTACGAATTAAAAAGAAATACAATTCAAAAGACAGCAGGGCAGGAAGGGAGGTTCTGTTCTTTGTTTCATTGAGGATAGGATATGATGGGATGGATTTATGTGACAAAAGATTTTTAATTAGCAATTAGAATAAAATCACTGAGAGTATAATAAAATAGAACTCTGTTTTCTGGTGAACTGCTCCTGTTGCCACTTTGGAGAGAAAGCTCAGAGGCCTGGCTCCTCAAATTTTCTTCTGTTTCTGTTAGATGGGCTGAAAGAGACAGGAACAGGTTTTCAAATGATATTATCTCATTCTGGGAGCTTTTTTTTTTTTTTTTTTTTTTAGGCAGAAGAACTATCTTTATGAAGGAAATGGATCCATTTTGACTTCTTCAGATCCCTTCCCTCTGAAACAGGGCTCTTTGAAGAAGGACACCCAGAGATAGTATAATGTAAGAATTTGCCAACGGAAAGCCTTGGCTGAAGAATCCAGGGCAAGTCCTCCTTTGTTACATCCAGCTACAGATGGGATCTGGGTCAAACTAGTAACAGTATCAGAAATAGACTTTAGGATTAAAATAAAAGAGGAAGAATTTGATAATATTTTCAGTTCTAACCAGAAAGGAGAGAAGAAAAGAGGGCTTCAGGTTAGATAAAAGGTTACTTGGAAATACTGTATAAAACATAAGGAAATGAAAAAGAATTTAGGAATACTAGCCCAAGGGCAAGATTGCCAAAAAAAAGTAGAGTGATCAGAGAGAGATACAAAGGAGAATTTCATTTATGTTATGAAAATCATATATTCATGTATGGAAATAAAAGATTAGAATATGACTCAAATATGCACATGTCAATCCTGCTTGAAAGCTTTCGATGATTTTCCATTAGCTATAGAACAAAGTCCACACTCCCTAGTATAAACTTTAAGGCCCTCTATTATCTGGCTCCAACCTACTTCCCTAGCCTGATATTTTACTGCCCTTTCCTCCCCCATCCATAAACCTCTGCTCCAGTCTCCTGGACTAATTGCTATTCCTAGACAGTTCATTTTTCAGAATTGTTGACAGTGCTTACTTCACTGGAAATGTCCTTCTCCATCCTTTGACATTTGATCCATCATTGAAAGCCCATCTCACATGGTCACCAGTTTCCCCATAAAGTTTCTCTAGTTTTCCCAGGAGGAATGAATCTCTTGTGTCTATGAAGTTCCATAGCTTATATTTCTATTACGGTTCTTTTCCCTTTCTGTTTTGTTGTATTTATGTACATGGTTGTCTGTCTCCCTCACTATGCTCCCTGTGTCATCACATTTTATTTCTAACAGTGCCTAGAATGGGGCTGCAACTCTAGCTGTTTAATAATTGACTATTGGCTTATACTTCCAATATTTATTTTTAAACAGATAATTGATTGATTGGGTTAACATTCCAACGTATTATGTATGTAATTTCTAGCTTTACATAGCCAAACCAAATTTATTAGTTTCTCCCAAGTGCTCTGTTTATATAAATGTTCTCAATATTTTCAAAACCATTCAATTTTCAAATTTGGGGATCATCCTTGACTGGGAGCTTTTTAATTCACTTTTAAAAACAATGTGACATCAAATTCTATTGAATATTTTTTGAGCTATATCTCAAAACCTTTGCTCCTTTCTGTTCCTACTTGCTTTGCCTTGGTTCAGGCACTGGTCATTTCAAAGTTGGTAATTTCCAGGGTACTTTACCGAATAAGTCTTCCAACCCCAAACCTTTCTGAAGACCCCTGTCACAAAACTCTTAAATCATGTATATTAAAATCTCTTGGGTTCCACATTTGCAGCCACATAAAATCTACGCTTCTCTACGTTGTACTGGTCCGAATCTGGCAAAGTTAGGTTTGTCCCCACACTTGCCAGGTTTGTAAACTAGGGTGTTGCAGAACTTCCCAAGGCTTGGTTTCCTTCTCTGTAAATGAGGATAATAGTTATATCAACCTCATAAGGTTATCTTGGAGTTGACATAAGGTGATGTCTATGGAGCATTTAGCAGAGTGTGTGGTAAGAGCAAGAGTTTACTAAACATTAGCAACAGGCTCCAGGCTGCTTAGCTTTGGTCACAGGACTCCTCCTGTGAAGGAGCATCAAGAACAGTGAACAGAACATTCCTGGCAAGGACCCTATTGGGTACTGAGAGGACCCTACATATGGGGTAGGAATTTGTGGTCAGCAGGAATAAAAGGGAATTTTGGGATGGCTGAAGGGAGGTGGACAAATGGACTTCAGTATTCCACTTGAGTGGTTTGAATTCCATGAGCCCTGCATGACTGCCTCATCCTCGGGTGTCAGGGGCAGCTACATTCTCAGTAGAGATAGAAGCCAAATTGTGTTTTGGGATTCACTGATTCAGGGAGTGTAGACGTGAAGAAACGAGACAGGAGATGTCTCTTACTTACCTAGATGCTTTCTTACTCCTGGGTCTGGAGGTGTGGGCTGTTCTGTTTGCTCCTGTGACTCCCCCCAGGGGCTTGATGCCCACTGGAGTTGTGTGGTGGGCTGAGCAGGGCCTGGAAAAGGGCTAGTGAGAGGACATGGCAGCCCCACAGGAGTGGTCCCAACACCCGAACCAAGCTCTTCTGCATAACCAGTGACGCTTATTGGCAGAAACTTAGATATCTGTAGCTGATCTGTGGGCCATGAGTTGTCAGAAAAGGTGTTCTGAAGCACTTGGTTCTAGCCCTTTCTTACTGGCTCAAGAGCCATTGACTTGTCCAAGGCCACTTTATATACCTTGAAATTTGTTTCAGTTTAGAGCACAGGAATTTGTTTATGCAGTTAGAATTTTAAACACTGACTGAACAGTTTCTAATTTACACCTGAGAGTTTGTACATACAATGTGAGCATACAAAAATTCATAATTCTGTGTGGATGATGGTTTAAATGTCAGCGCAGAAATATAATATGCTTTTTGTATATATTTTAGGATGCTTGTTGAATTGGCTTATTGCATTATTTGTCAAGGCTAGCACAGACAATGGCCCTATAAAATCTTATGTACTACATGGAAGAAACTTATAATAATTCCAATCAGAGTAGGATTTACTCTCATCACATGGGCTACCTACATAATCTGGAAAGTAGCATGGAATAGAGGAAAGAGCACTGGATGGTCCCAGGGCTCTGGATGGTTTCGGATCTTTCGTTCACCATCCAGTGAATAAATGCTTGCCCAGTGGCTTTGGGCAAGCATTTAGCTTCTGTAGACTTCTGTTTCCTCATCTATAACATGAAGTGAGTAGATTTCTTGTTAATTCTTGCAGATGAAACATGTAGGTGCAGTTTGGAAATAAAAGGGTACTATGAACAAAGATAAAGAGAGCAGGAGAAGACAGAACAGCAACAATATTTGGAAAGCAGGAAAGAGGTGAATGTGAGGTAGCTCAGCTGATTTGAGAAAACAGAACCTCAGTGGGAGTGGGGGCGGGGTGCCCAGAAGCAAAAGTGTTCTTACTGCAGCGTCCCAGAAAGGCTCAGTAATGGAAACCCCAGGTGCTTCCAAAAGTGGGAGCACATTGGGGTCAGAAACAGGGAAATGGGCTGAAGGTATGGATAAAAAGCAAATATATCAAAGATATCCTCCTCTGCCCTGCCCCATATCTCTGAGGCTTCACCTGGGAAATATGGGCTGACTCAATTCTGGTGACTATGGCCTGTTATCCTCCTGCAGGATAAGCTCAGGATCTCACACTGTGGTTGGGCAGAGTTCCAAGAGAGTTAGTTGAAGCATGAAGGGACCCTTGAGGCCTAAGCTTGGAATTGACACGATGTCTCTTCCATGCATTCAGCTGGGCAAAGCAAGTGACAAGGGCAGCTCAGATTCAAGGGTAGGGAAGGGATAGAGTCTACCCTCTTGATGGACAGAGCTGCAAAGTCACATTGTAAAGGAGTGTGGATACGGGGAGAAGAACAGTTGTGGCCAGTTTTGGAAACAACCATAAGGCACAATAAGGATGGGATTCCTGAAAAAATTCACAGTTTTCAAACTTGCACACTAAAAATAAGGCCATATGCAAAACAAAGCAAAACAAAAAGATTGGAGCAGAGAATTCAAAACTTATGCAATGCGTTAGTAAAGACAATAGCCGATACTCAGGAAATTAACTTGTACTATTGAGGCAGGCTGTTTATTGTGCCTGGGGCCTGTTATGGCTGGTAATAAGTCAGAGAAATAATTGAGTGGTAGTGTTAGTAATACTTACATGGGAGGAGGGCTGGTGGGTACTGAGACAATGCAAACGGCAGTGGCCTTTTAAGTCACTATGGCTATTCTTAAATCATATAAAACATAAACAAGAAATAAATTGATAAAGAGGAGCTTGCAGTAGATATTCTTTAAGGGTCTTTTCCCTCTATAAGATCCAATAATTTAATGAATTGGACTAGATACAAGGATGATATATGCTGAAATTGGGTGAGGGATAGTCTCAATTTCAAATTATCTTGTCTACTTATCAAATCATGTTTCCTTTTTGGGGGGTGGGTGCTCAGAATATGTGCTCTTTCAAGAAATAAGCATCCATGTCCATGGAGACATGATATCACTTCAGGAAAACTGACCGACTCTATGACAATTTGTTTTACTGTGTTTGACAATAGCAGTGACATCTTATATACGCATAGTGCCATTTTAAGAACTTTTAAGAGCTTTCTCTTGCTTTGTCTCAGTTGATTGTCACGATAACTCTGAGGTAGAGAAATAGTATTTTTTGCATCTCGAAACATTAACATTTAATATAATATAAATCTTAGTAACAGTATCTATCCTAAATAATACCTTGCATTTGTTTAAGAAAGGGCTTTCTCGTGTAATATGCATGAGATTCTTTGTTTTGGAGAATTTGACTGTAGAAAATTCATGAAAATTCTGGAACTCAAATGGAAATTTTGTGCCTTGCCCATCTTCATCCATCCATCCATCCATCCGTCCCTCCACTTGTGGTTTGTGGGATGTAAAAGAGGTCACATGGATCGTCAGATAATTCTTCCTTTTGGCCAATTGTGGAATCGTGTCTTAGTTCTGATGTGAGTTTCTCTTCTCTTGCTCTGTTGGTAGTTTCCCTCCAAGCTTTTCCCCTTGAATAAAATAAGGTGTGGATTATGGTATTTGCAGGACCCCAGCAAAGTTAGAGGAGGAGATGGAGAGGGCTGCTCCATTAGAATAGTGAGGAGGAAGAGCCCTCCCATTTTATGCAGCTATGTACTGAAGTATGAACTGGTCTGGGATCTAGAGGTTGGATGGGTCAGTCAGAATAAAGTGTCCTAGTCTTTTAAAAAACAACTTCTTTATCTAAAACACAGAAATAGACTTCGGACCTATTTCAAAGGCATGTTGTGAAGATCGAAATAAGTTTTTGCATTGTTTTGGAATCCGTATGTTGTAGGAGTTGAAAACTTTGTACATCTGGTGCTTGCAAAATAATCAGGGTTCAGCCCACGCAGCCATGATGAAGCTGGAGGAGGACCACGAACAGGAACGCAAGGGGAGCCTACGGTTCTGGATTCACTGCACCCCTGCAGCCTGAGGGCCAGCTTCTCCAAACGTGTGTGTTTGTGTGTGTGTAGGAGTAATAGTATGTTTTGCTAGAGAAACATTTCTGTCTACTGAACTGTGGCTCTTCTTGATTTTCATTTAATTAGAGTTGATTTAATTTTTAAAGTTTCGTATTTTTTTGAAAAGCAGAAGAATTTTATTGATTTATAATTTGCCTAGAACTTCTTTTTGTCTTGCTACAGAAGTGGGATGTATAGAAAGAGAGGTCCTGTTAGAAAGGTCTGGGGCCATTGACTGACCCTTCCTTTTCTACCACAACTAAATGTGAAAATAAAATAAAATAAAATACCCATGCACCTGCCATCCTTATCAGAAACCTGAACTGTCAGTTTCATACCACACGCGGGAAATGGAGAAAACAAATTAATTGAAGGCATTGTAGCCTCTGAGTCACACTTTAAAAAAATGTAAACAATTGCTTGTCACAAAACCCAAACTGTTTTTTTGCTTTTTGGTGTTGGGAATGTAGGAAATGAGTGCTTCATGTGCCTACAGGTCTTGCAGCTCTTGGAGCTGGGAAGAGTGCTTTTGGGAATCCTCTTTTCCTCCCCTAGATGGCAGCAGCATTCTTTAGTGCCTAACCAGTAACTTGCTCTGTTGCTTGGCAAATGTCTATTAAAAGGAGAAGCTGTCAGTTTCACCTCTTTAGTCTTTGCTCTCAAATTTACATAGTACCTTTGACGTGCTATTTATGTGACCTCCTGGCTTCCTGAGTCCACTACTTATTAATGAGAATATATGAATTTCTCTGTTGTATGGAAAAATAATGGTTTTGTATATCCAGGACCATTTGTATATATCTAGACCAGGGTTTCTCAACATTGGCATTGTTGACATTTTGGGCTGGTTAGTTCTTTGTGGTGGGGGCTGTGCATTGCAGGGTGTTCAGCACCATCCCTGACCTCTACCCACCACATGCCAGCAGCACTTCTTCCTCCACCAGCCCTCAGTTGTGGGAGGTACAGGATGTGTCTGTGCTCTGAGGACAGTCACATTTTGCTTGAATTTCCCCACATTGCTGGATCAAGGTCTGTCAAGAATCTCTGTGTCACTGGGGAATGAGATATTGTCTACAGTCCTTTCCCCTCTCATGATTCCCATCGAGTCAAAGGCTAACACCTCCATAAGCAACTCAACAGCCGCCGAGAGAGATCCCTGGGAGAGCTGGGCCCCAAGGAGAGGCAAATCTGCGGAGCTCTCCCAGCAGCAACTTGGCTTTGTGGCCTCCTTCTGAGATGTTCAAATCCTGTCAAGGAGCAGCTCAGTGATCTCTGTGCTGCGGTGCAGGTCACAAAGCACTGTGGGTGCTCTGGCAGGCAAGGGAGGTGAGAGCAAGGAAGGTTGACAGCAAACTGGGGACAGCGCCAGGGATGAAACTTGATCCCTTAGTTCTTGTTCCGGAACTCAAGCAGCCTGGCTTTGCTAGGCCTAGCCTGGTGTTCATAGAGCTGTCATTTGGCTTTTGGTCATTTATATGCCATTTGCTAACTGTTCATAATTCCTGTGCAATTTTGCTCAGAATGTGGGAATTAAAGACAGCAAAACAAGAGGCTCTTATGCTTTTCTCTGTTGTTGTCAGCGGATGATATTGGCTGGGCAGAGTACAAGCTTTCTCTTGCTGTGCTTAATGGAATTTCCTTTTACTATTTTGTTGCATGAACATTTTTTAGGAAGAAAATGCTGATCTGCAGGGTAAGTGCAGAATGCCCTGTTAAGTTAAAATATAGCATTTATCTGTCTGTTTTGGCAAGGAGATGGCTTAGAGCAAGTAGATTAATCATTCAGTCAACAAATCTTTGAATAGATACAAATCAGTTGTCATTGTCAGAGCTGCTCTAGCCCATACTGAGCCTTTGTGCACTTGTGTCGGAGAAAGGGGGTCCTCTGGGCAGAAAGAGCCCTGCGCCAGGCCACATGACTTAAGTCCCCAAGTCTCGGTTGGGTGCCTTTGCGCAGTGCACAAATTGTACAACTATATATGACTGGACATTGAGGGAGAGAGTGGACCATAAATTATGCCATTAGATTGGAAAGTTTTCTGAAAAATTAGGTCTTGAGAAGAATATAAAGAAGGCTCTTTTTTGGGGGGGCATGGCAGATGAAAGCAGTAAGTTGTTCATTCTCGGGGAAAAACTATAAAGACCTCCAGGGTCCTTGCCCCTATAGTCTTTTAACCCTACAGATGGGCTCATAAAGCCTCCTCTGGGGTGTAGGAACAATCCCTGCTGTAGGGAGAAGGAAAAGAAGGTGCTCAGGACTCAGCACTGAATGAATCTCACCTTTCAGCTTCTTGGTGCTACCTCGTGTCTGTCCAAGTATAGGTCCTTGGGTTCTTAGTGATGGAATTTTGTGCCTGGTTTTCACTCCTCACTTCCCCCCTCCACGGGTCCTGCCTGAACCTATGATGGGGCCCTGTGACGTGTGCTGCCTCTTCCTGATGCCGTGGGCTGTTCTTACTTCCTGGCAGCCTGCATGCCTCCAGGCACCGACGACATGGACTTCTGACCACTGTCCTCACCTGTTGGGTGACCTCCTGGATCAAGGCCCCATTTCAGACCTATACATACTATATATGCTTTTCTGTTTTTTACACCATGGGTTTAATTCTTGGTTTTGGACTAATCTTTGGAACCATGGTTCTCAAAAGTGACTGCTTATTAGAATTGCCTAGGGAGATTTGTAAATTTTGGATGCCCAGGGTGTACTACTCCTGCCCAAGGAAATGAGACTTTCTGGGCTGGCACAGGGACCAGTATTTTTAAACCTTCACAGGTTATTGCCACAGGCAGGCATGAGTGAGAACACTGTTTGAGACTCACGACCCCACACCTGTCCACACTTCAGTAGCAGCTTTTCTTGTGCTTACACATTCAGACCTGTGGTACTCACCTAGCCTCAGGCGTCTGATTGCAGCCCTGGTCCCAGTTTGCCCTGGCCAGCCTGGCTCACACCAGACACGCTTGGATTATGTTTATGTTTTGGAGCCAGAAGGCTGAGAGAGCTATTTGAAGACCCAAAGTTAGCCTTTTGTGGTTTCTTTATCCTGTAATTCTAATAAATGCAATCCATCAGCCTGTCTTGCACAGGAAAGAACATCCTTTGTAGGCTGTCCTAAACTTATGAAGGGGTTATACTCCAAAATTTGTTTGTGGTCAGTTGTTAGGGACATGGAAACATTCCCATAATAAAAATGTTACAAAGGAAAGTGACAGGTCATAATAGTCTACTGAATCTTTAAAAAGCTGAACTTTAGAAATAACAGAGCCAAAGAATCAAGTCACTCTTTATTATTAGGTTGAGCCATATGAATGACATTTTTGTATGTCAAGAATGGTTGAATACTGATGATGCTCTATGGGCTCAACCTATACTATGTTTTGCTTTAGGCAGAGGAAAAACATTTCAGGCACTAGATTGGAATGTTCAGAACAGTTCATCATTATTGGGATTCTAAGAAGACCATCACTCCCTTTCTCCCCACCCTTGTGCCCCCTTCAGTCTCTCCCCTATTCTAGCCAGGTAAAATGTAGGTGATGACCACAGGCCTTCCAAGGAGCCTATATACAAATGAGTGGGCTTTATCAAGTGTGGACTTCTATTGATTCTGATGGTGAATAGAGGTGGGGCAGGAGAATCCAGGTGAGAAGGAGGGAGGTGGGGTTGTGATGTCAACAGTCTTCAGGTGAGCAGACATTCCCACAGAAGCCTTTGAGAGACTGTGTGGAAAGCCCTGCCTGCCCTTTCTTACAGCCTGCCTGCTGGGGTCGGGGACAGCCATGGTTGGGGTGCTGTCAGAAGCAGGGAAGACTACAGGCACGGGTTGAAGAGTAGCATCAGTGTCACACCTGTGGGCCACATGGCAGCTGAGAGTGTGTAGGTGAGGCCAGTGAAAGATATCTGCCTTGACAATGATGAGTGTGTTCCATGGGTGAGTCAAAGCATGTGTGCCGTGCTCTGTGTGCATTGTCTTACAATAGGAACTGCACATTTTATACAATGAATGGATCACTTTGTGAGTCATAGAGCTGCAGTAGGTCCTTTTCCTTACTAATGCACGAAGGGAGATTCTGATTTCAGAGCTCAGGATAGATGCCTGGCACATAGTAGGTATGTGGTAAGTGTTGCTTGGGAACCAAACAGTGCTGATTGTTTTTTCTCAACGATCATGCGTGCGATTCCTCCAAAGGGAAATGTAGCAATTCTCAGAAAAATTTTCACACATTTGTGTTGCTTAGGAAACTGACTACTTTAGGAAAAGGCTGTATGTTCATTTAGAAAACAATGGTTTTCTTTATTCCAATGTTAATTGTGTATTTTTTATAGGAAAATGTTCTTTTCACTGATGCTTAGCCTTTCTCCAATAATCCAAGTTCCTATCTTGACTCTATATAAATTAAAATCCTATTTGTGTCCAACATTCCCTCAATAAAGTGGTTTGAGAATTGCACTGCTCCAAGTGAATTCTAGGTCAGCAAGGGGAAATCTCTGTGCCCTACAACACAGAGGACAACTGCAGATTTATGTTCAGAACAGATGAGAATAGAAATAGAATTTAACGAATAAAATGATTTGATTGTTTGGACTATAAAGATTATGGAAGCTCTTTTTCCCTCCTTAATCAAGCATTAGTAAATAAAAAAACTGGAGACGGTATAAGAGCCTTCACAATGGTTTGGATCACATCCTTTGGAAGAAAGGAACGATTACAAATTCCATGAACTCTGAAAACCAGTCTGACTTCTTAGCTTTCTTTGCAGGTGATTTTTATACTGCATTTTCCTTCACCATGACATCTTAATGCCATATGTTACCTTGTTTTCACGCATGAGATCAATTCTGAATCACTTTATGCAATTATGTAAAGTGTAGGAAAGTAATGTTGCTGTCAGCCATTGTTGAAAACCTTCCAGTGATAGAGTCTTACTGTAGACTAGTAACACTGTATTGTTCTTTAAATTGCTTAACGTATTTTAGCAGGAAAAGTTTGCAAGTGTCTTTTAAAAATGGTTTCTAATATGCCTCTTTCAAAGGTTTGTTAATTTTTAAAATAGTCTGGAGTGGTCTTTAACATTTTTTTGTAAAAATCTGTGAAAATTGCTCATTGGCTATTTCCAGACTGGAACCAAGGAGACTATAGATCTATTTCTGCATAGTAGCCCCAGCAAAACACAGACATGCACTCGTATTCATGCTGTGATAGTCTACCAGAGCCTACTGCTCCAGACCCAGACAAGAAAAAGAATCGTATCAAGTTTTCTTATCGTCTTTCTTCTATGGTATATTACTTACACAGCAATAGACATGGACCAATCCAAGGCTCACGGAGGAATTGACATCACGCCAGTGCTGCTGTCTCGTGTTTGGGGGTGTCCAGGGCTGAAATGGGGGCTGGGAGAAGGCAGAGACAAGAAGCTCTTTCTAGACCCTAATCAGATTATATTCTTTTTCAGAGGAACATACTTAAAATGCTTTTTCCACTGTGGGTGCATAGGTTGTATATGGACTCTTCAAACAATAGAGTGTTTAGGTAAAAAGGCAGAGATGTAGCATTTAGAAAAGAGAAGTGGTAGCTGGTATTGAAGGGATAAAAATTCAGCAGATAAGAACTATAAACCAAATGAACTTTGAGCAAGTTTATAGGCAGATACGAAAGATAAAGGCCATTTTCACAAGGGCAACAGGGCGTTGCAGAAGATTCAGTTATCTAATTAACACATATTTCTTGATGCCGGCTGTGTTCCAAGCACTGGAATAGGACGGTGAACAGGTGTTAATAATGTAGGCAGAGGATGGCGGTGCAGCATGCCCACGTTTAGAGGTCAGGAGGAACAGCAAAGGAGACTGGACACAGTCACCAGTGTTCAAGGTGCAATGTCTCAGCACACAGGTGGAGACAGTATTTCAGGAGTGAGGGCATTGTCAACTCTGTTGAATGCTGCTGAGAGGAAAGACAAGATGGTGGCAGAGACTGATTGCTAGGTTTGGCACGGTGGAGGGAGATGGATTGATCTATCACCTATTGGTCTATCACACATACATACAGAATAAAATGAGTAATATTATTAGAGCACCTGATCATATAGCTCCTTTAAGCATAGTTTTTGCAGACTTTTTAAAAATATCTGTTGATTTGTGGGTTGACAATGTATTAGTTTTTGCAAAATAATTCAGATATTCACATATTTGTGGGGGCACTTTTTACCTCATATTTCTAGAAATGTCAAAGGCATCAGGGAGAAAGTACAAATTTTTATTAAAATTTTATTGCAATACTTACTAAGTTGACTATTCTTTCACTTATTTTGATCTTTTTTGATGAACATTCTTAGGGCATACAAGTAATTTTTTTTTCTGTTGGAACTCAATTGTCGTAACTCTATTCAGAATCAGAGTCATCCTAGAATCCCCAGAGCTAATGGGTTGAAATACAGAGGGATCTTAATATCTGAAACAGAAAAGCCATTTGGTATAATAGAAAGAACACTGGATTCAAAGTTAGAAAAGCTGGGTTGTGAATCCTAGCTCCACAACTAACTGTTTGATCTTCTGTGAGTTTGTGGAGTCTCAGTTTTCTAATCCATAAAGTGGGGATAAATCACATATACAAACTTGTGGAAAGGAACTAACAAGATAATGTGTATGAAGTTCATAGTTCATTCCTGACAGGATTAGGAATTCACATCATGTTTGCCCTTCCTCATCATGCCTGAAGTCCCAGAGATAGCGTAGCCTAGCCAGGACTAGAACCAGGCATCCTGACTTAATTTCCAAACTTGCCATTTTCCAATAGTCACTGGCTTTGTTCCAGTCTTGAAAACTGTGAATTTCTCCCATGAGCCATCACAATCACCTGTGGAAGGCCTCTTGCCCCATATGCCTTGGCTCTGCACGGTCCTTGGGACACTTACATGGGAGTTGGTTTTAACACAGACATAATCCAAAAACAATCAGAAAGAGGCTGCCCTGACCTTCAAAGAGTTCTCATAACACATGGGCATCAGTGCTCCATTGTGTAAGGAAAAAGTGAGAATTGGTATGTGGCTTTCACTGCATTCCAAAATTACTGATCTTCCAAAGTACTGAGGGTTGCAGGCCAGCTTTTTTGACATCTATTCACAAAGGGAAAAAGACTTTTTTTCTCACCAGGTACAAGAACTGATCGAATTCATGATGGCTGACACCAGTCCCCTGTCTTCCTGTCAGCACAGTCTACTTATGCTTATTTTTAAGTCATGCACTTTATGCATTCCTATCTCCACATTTTTGTCTGTATCTTTTGTTTCTTCCATCCTCCTTTCTCCATCCACTGGAAATTACCTTGCACTCTCTTTGAGACTTTTGTCATGCACTCAGCTTCTGAAGTTAGCTGCATTCCAACATTTTTTTGAGAAGCCCTCCATCCTCAGAACAATGGGCAACTGTTTAATCTAAAGAATAAAGCTATGAGGCTGGGCGTGGTGGCTGAGCCTGTAACCCTAGCACTCTAAGAGGCTGAGGCAGGAGGATTGCTTGAGTTCAGGAGTTTGAGACCAGCCTGAGCAAGAGCAAGATCCCATCTCTACTAAAAATAGAAAAATTAATCAGGTATCATGGCATGTACCTGTAGTCCCAGCTACATGGGAGGCTGAGGCAGGAGGATTGCTTCAGCCCAGGAGTTTGAGGTTTGCAGTGAGCTATGATGACACCACTGTACTCTACCTGCAGTGACAGAGTGAAACACTGTCACAATTAAAAAAAGAATAAAGCTATGCAAAATTTGACAGAAAGACTACCACTTATCACAATTCCCCCTAGCTGATCACTCTTCTAAAATGTATACTGATGATAGATAGCACTCTTCTGTCATTTCTCATCTTAGAGCTAGTAATGGCAGAAATAAAACTTATATACTTGGATCATATCTTTTGGCCGAATATATCCAGCACCATCAATACTAGGAAGCAGCATAGACAAAGGGTATCTCCGAGCCACCCTGCCCTGTCCAGGGTGATGAGCAGCACCTCATTGAAGTGAAGAATCTGTGAGATTCAAGGTCCTCTTAGATAAAGGATTTTCTCCTTTTCTCACCAAGAGGATTGTGTCATACCAGAAATAGCTCCAGCTCCTGTGTATGTAAATCAATAACTCTGGTACTGAGTAACCCTAGAGGCCAATGCTAAAATTGAAGCTTAATGATGAAGCCACATTTGGAGTGTGGAGTCTTACTCAGTGCCTATGCCCACAGGCTGGCCAAGCCTAGGAGAACCACAGCACATGTGGGGTATAGTGGGTTGCTGTGCAAAGAGCATGCATAGTGGGAGCAGACAGAGTCAAGTTCAAGTCTCGACTCCTCCCTCAGCAGCTAGCTGTGTGTTCTTGGGCAAGAGAGTCAATCCCTGTGAGTCTCGATCTCCTCATCTGCTAAAGAGTAGCAAATTCAGCCTCTGCTTGGTTTTGTCTCAGCTGGTTTATATTTTCAAATTTGCCTCATTCTCTTCAACTTTTAGCTGAGAGCAAAACCAGGAGTGCAGTCTGGATGGTGCTCTGCCTATATTCACTCATTTGTACCCGAAGAACTGGATGCTTATGGCACGCTTGGAGCTGGAAGAAGGTGCACTGCTGATACGTGAGTTGAAGTCACTCTGACTTGGGTCTGCGGGTAGAGAGCCCCCATGGCATTGCCATGCTCGGCAGCTGGGAAGTGATTTCTCCCAGGGCAAACTGACAGCTGCAGAACTATTAGAAACATTTCCTCCTTAGAGGTCTGGCATTGATTTCTTTCTTTTTTTAAACTAAGTCTTTCTGTGCCTTAGTGTCATCATTTACAAAATACGGGTAATAACACCTCCCTCTCAAGATGGCTGTGAGAATTCACAACAATAAGACAGTAATGCTTCACGCATATTATGTGTTCAGTATATAATCCTTACTTTGTTTTATCTGAGGGGACAGGTTTGATTATGACAGGATTTACATGCCAGGAGGTACCAGAGTTTATAGTTTTGTTTTTGTTTCTTTCTGTTTATCTAAGAACTGTGTTCTCGTAGGAACCTTGATAGGATTAGCCTGAGAACATTTTTCTATCATTGAAGCGATGCATAACTTTGCCTGTCCTGCTACTCCCCATTCTGACGGCTGATGTGGTTTACTGAGCCGCAGCACTGCGTCCGCCTGTTCCTGATCTTGTGCAGCTCGCCCAAGGAGCTTGGTACTGCTGTGGCCTCTTCTATTCTCTTGCTCCATCCAGGGTGCTGGGTGTGGTCTCTGATGGAGCAGAGAAGCAGTGGCTGTGGGCAGGGCACGTGTGCCGGGGGCCAGCCCATCCTCCACGTGCTCTGACTCCCTTCCAGGTAAGTAGAGCCACATGTCTTTCCTGACAGCTGCAGAGCCCAAGTGTCAGCAGAGAGCTTTGAAGTTTCCTGGGGAGAAAATGCGTTTTATAAAGAGAAGGAGTTACTATTGCCTCCTGACTTTGGTGAGTTAGCAATGGTGTGGTGAATTTGGAAAGCAGCAGTGGACTCCACGCTCTTTTATGTTTGTTTCCAGGGAACATTCAAAGGTGTGTGGGTTAGACTTTAGCTGAAATATGGAGACAGCATGAAAAGTGTGCAAGGCCACCAGTGAATGGAGAAGTTATCACTAATTTTCTGTATGCAGAATGCTGCACTGAGTATCTGCACTTCTCCTAAGGGGAGGGAAATTAAATTCATTGGCCAAGACGATGTGACTGACAGAGTACTAGGTGCTTTCCCATATAGTATCTCATTTTGTCCATATCACCATCCCACGAGAAAGGAATTATCATTCTCATTTTGCAGTTGAGGAAACAAATTAAGAGCCATTAGGTTACACGTCTAAGCACAAATAGCTGTGACTCTTAACCTATGTGTCTTGTAATGAAAACATTAAAAACAATGCTTTGCTCTCCTTTCTCCAAGAAAAACAGGGGATTTTTCTCTTGCAATATTAGAGGGCCTGGGTGATTGCTCGGCATGTAATCACAAGGTGATTATGGTTCCTGAGTCTCTACTGACCCCTATAGTGGATAAGAAATGCCCACAGGATAGTAGCAAGTCACTGCAAACGATTTAGAATGGGTGCTCCTAAATGAAGAGTATAGATATCAAAACTGTCATTTCCTGCCTATGAATTGGAGAAAACCTATTTTGTCAGAAGGTAAACTGGTGTGTGAAGGTCCGGTTTATGAAACTGTGTCCTGTGGTCTGAGCTAGATTCTTCTGAGGACAAGTTCATTTTGAAAACTTTGTACTAGTGTGGAAAGGCTTTTGGTATAAGAGTTAGAGCCCTATTCAGGTGGTCAACACAATTTGCCTGCCCGCATCCGCACCCTTCAGTTATCTGGGCTCCCAGCTGGGCCCCAGCCTATGGGATTCTCAGTTGGTTGACTGCATCAGCCGTCAGGGAACCATGTGAGGGAGAAGGTGACCCTGGTGTCTGGGGCTACCCTCCTGGGAACTCATGTCCTGTCTGCCACAGAGGAGGGCGAAGGGCTCATGGTACTGTCCACAGCTTACTCCGGGGTTTGCTGTCCTCCACCCCATCCACCTTCCCTTCCCAGAGGAGGGTCAGCCTGGTTCGAGGGTGATCTGGGAAGGAGCTGAGGAGTGGTGTTCTTCCTTCAGTCCTCTGGGTGAGTTGTCGCTGATATCCTTTCAAACCTGTGCTGAGCCTTAAGCCCCTTGTATAAGCCACAAAACATCACTTTGTGCCATAGACTTCTGACCATCTACTCTCTGTTCAAGATCACAAGTGAAGAGTCTTCCTTAAAATGTCTGTTTCTAAGTTTTTGACTTAGAGGATTTTTAGTCAAGGCATTTTTATTTTTATTCTACACATATTTATTTGATAGGAAACATACGTTCATATGAAATAACCAAAGGCTACAAAAAGGCATAATGTGAAGAGTGCCTATTACACCCATTCTAGCACTCCAAACCCAGTCTCCCACTCCAGGGGTCTTAACTGTTAGCTCTTCCTTATTCTGTATTCTAGAGATAGTCTGTATAGAAACAAAACTCTGTGGATGAAGGCCTTGTTTTTATTCTTGTTGTCTTTGGTTTTATTTCATTTTTTTTAAACATGTGTGAGTGCTCTTCACTTTAAATATTTTTGATTTAACAAAATATCTTGCATAGCAGTTCTTATAGACCTGTGTATTGGTCCAGATTTCTCCAGAGAAATAGAACCATGTGTGTGTAAATGTGTGTATAAAGACATTTATTATAAGGATCTGGCTCATGCTATTATGCAGGCTGAGAAGTTCCAAGATTCGCAGTCAGCAAGCTGGAGATCCAGGAGAGCTGACTGTGTAAATTCTAACTTGAAAGCTGGTGAGCTCAAGACCCAAGAAAAGCTGATGTTTCAGTCTGAGTTTGAAGGGTATAAAAGACCACTGTCCCAGCTTGAGCATGCAGCTGGGAGGAATGCACCTTTACTCACAGGGGAACATTTTTTACTCAGCTTTTTTTGATTCAATTGATTGAATGTGGCCCACCCATATTAGGGCAACGTGGTTTATACTCAGTCTGCAATTCAAATATTAATCCCATCCAGAAACACCCTCATAGATGCACTCAGAGTAATGTTTGACCAAATATCTGGTTACCCTGTAGCCTAGTCAAGTTAACACATACAATTAACCATCACAACCCATCTTATTCTCTTTCTATTGTAAGATTTTTTAGTAGACTTTATTTTTTAGAGCAGCCTACTCCACTATCAATCAGCATCCTGCACCAGAGTGGTACATTCCTTACAATCAGTGAACCTACATTAATACATTGTTATCACCCAAAGTCCATAGTACACATTAAGGTTCATTCGTGGTGGTGTCTTTCCTATGGTTTTTGACAAATGTATGGTGATATGTATCCACCATTATAATATCATGCAGAGTATTTTCACTGCTTTAAAAATCCTCTGCGCTCTGCCTACTTATCACTCCCTTCCCTCAACCCCTGGCAACCAGTAATCCTTTTACTGTCTCCATAGTTTTACCTTTTCCAGAATGTCACATGGTTGGAATCATACATTATGTAGCCTTTTCAGATTGACTTCTTTTACTTAGTAATATGCATTTAAATCTTCCCCAGGTGTTTTCAGAGCTTGATAGCTCATTTCTTTTTATTGCTAAATAATATTCCGCTGTCTGGATATACTACAGTTTACTTATCCATTCACCTGTCTTAACTACTATAGTTTTATTGTAAATCTTGAAGTCAGGTAGTGTCATCTTCCAATTTTATTCTTCTTCTTCTAGTTCTTTTGCCTGTATTACTCTTTTTAATGACTGCATAATATTGCATTCTATGATATACCATACTTTATTAAATCTCCTATTGATGATATTTAATTTTAATTCAATTCTTTGCTGTAACAATGTGGTCCCATGAGTAATTTTATATATATTGTGAACCTCTGTGAATATATCTATTGCTTTAATAATTAGTGCCAAATTGTCCTCATTAGATGTTGCTTCAGGTTATACTTCCCACACCTTCAATGATGTAGGGCATCTGGAAGCTTTTTAATTTTTGCCAACTTGATGGATGAGAAATGGTATTTAGTTGTAGTTGTTTCAATTTACATTTCTCTTATTATGGGTAGGGCTGGTCATCTTATTATGTGTTTAAAAGCTACTGTGTTTTCTTTTCTATGAACTGTCATCTTTTGTCTGTTTTTCAGTTGGGTTGCTGATCTTGTTTGTAAATGAGTTGTAGGATTTCTTTTTATACTATAAGATTTGCTCCATGTCTGTCATATGAGAGCCATTTTCCTCCTTAGTTGCTTATCTGTCTTTTGGCTTTAGAGTATTGTTTTTTTCTAGTATGCCTTCTGAGTTTTGTGTCCTATTTTTAAAAAAATCCTATATATATGTATATTTTTTTCCTTTTATTTCATCATATAATGGGGGTACAAATATTGTTAGGGTTACATACATTGCCCCTGCCACCCCCCCCCCATGCCAGAGCTTCAAGTGAGTCCAATCCCCAGGTAAAAAAATCCTATATTTTATTTCAGTTCTTTTATGGTACTATGTTTTTAGGGATGGTTTTGGAGTGAGTGGTAATTGAGGAATCATTTTTCAATTGTGCATTTGTAAGATTAAGGCTAGAATTCATTAATCTCACATTAGGAAGGGACTCTTTTCTGTACTGGTTGGGATAAAATCTAGAGCAGCACCATCCAGTAGAAATATGGGGCCATATATTTAATTTTACATTTTCAAGTAGTCATATTTAGAAAAGTAAAAAGAAACAGGTAAAATTCATTAAAATATATTTTATTCAACCAAATATATCTAAAATGTTATCATTTTAATATGTAATCAAAATAAAAATTATGAATAAGATATTTTACATTTTTTATACTAAGTTTTCAAAATCCAGTGTGTATTTTACTCTTATA
>CAUYPO010007390.1:0-35294 GCA_963574435.1 Cheirogaleus major | reverse complement strand
TTTTTTTTTTTTTTTTTTTTGAGACAGAGTCTCACTCTGTTGCCCAGGCTAGAGTGAGTGCCGTGGCGTCAGCCTCGCTCACAGCAACCTCCAGCTCCTGGGCTCAAGCAATCCTTCTGCCTCAGCCTCCCGAGTAGCTGGGACTACAGGCATGTGCCACCATGCCCGGCTATTTTTTCTATATATTTTTAGTTGGCCAATTAATTTATTTCTATTTTTAGTAGAGACGGGGTCTTGCTCTTGCTCAGGCTGGTTTTGAACTCCGGACCTTGAGCGATCCGCCTGCCTCGGCCTCCCAGAGTGCTAGGATTACAGGCGTGAGCCACCGCGCCCGGCCCTTAATCAGTTTTAAGTGTAGAGTTCAGGAGCATTAAGTGACACGTTGTTGTACTGCCATCACTGCCATTCATCCACAGAACTTTTCATTTTGCAAACTGAAATTCTGTACTGATTAAACAACTCCCTATTCCCTGCTCCCTCCAGCCCCTGGAAGCCACTATCCTACTTTCTGTCTCCTTGCATTTGACTACTCTAGGTACGTCATATAAGTGGAATCATACAGTATTTGTCTTTTTGTGACTGGCTTATCTCACTTAGCATGTTTTCAAGGTTCATCCATTTTGTATTATGTGTCAGATATTCCCTTCTTTTTTAAGGCTGAAAAATATTCCATTGTATGTAAACGCCACATTTTGTGTATCCATTCATCTATTGATGGGCACTTAGGTTACTTCTACCCGGTTTTTTTTTTTTTTTTTTTTTTTAGAGATGGGGTCTTGCTCTGCTGCCCAGGCTAGAGTGCAGTGGTGTCATCATAGCTCACAGTAACCTCAAACTCCTGGGCTCAAGCAATCCTCCTGCCTCAGCCTCCCGAGTAGCTGGAACTACAGTTGTGCGCCACCACATCCAGCTAATTTTTCTATATATATATATATTTTTTGTAGAGATGGGATCTCGCTCTCGCCCAGCTGGTCTCCAACTCTTGGGCTGAAGCAATTCTCTTGCCTTGACCTCCCAAAGTGCTAGAATTACAGGTGTGAGCCACCATACCTGGCTGCTTCTACCTTTTGGTCATTGTGAAAAATGCTGCTATGAACACGGATGTGTAGAAATCTCTTCTAGTCCCTGCTTTCGATTCTTTTTGTATATACTGAGAAGTGGGATTGCTGGATCATATGGTAATTCTATGTTTAATTTTTTCAGGAAACGCCAGACTGTTTTCCATAGCAGCTGCACCACCTTACGTTCCCACCTACGGTGCACAGGGCTCCGATCTCTCCACATCCTCACCGACGCTCTGCAGAAGTTGATTCTACACAAGACTGAGGCGTACTTGTTTAAGCCCTAAAAGGGTATTTATTTTAACTCTTTCTAAAATGTACCATTTACATCCCTGTGTTCTTAATCAAGGCACGTGCATAGCTGTTTAAGGATGTCTCCGGTAAGGATCAGGGTGATAAGAGCGATGTCTTCTCCAGCAACCCCAGGACGATGTGGTTTTTGCTCCTACACTCAAGGCCTCAAATTCTTGTATTCTTTCTTTAAGATTTGGGTCTACTTAAATATTTATTTATTTGATTTTTTTTTGAGACAGAGTCTTGCTCTGTCACCTGGGCTAGAGTGCCGTGGTGTCAGCCTTGCTCACAGCAACCTCAAACTCCTGGGCTCAAGCAATCCTCCTGCCTCAGCCTCCCGAGTAGCTGGGACTACAGGCATGCGCCACCATGTCCGGCTAATTTTTTTTATTATTTTTAGTAGAGACAGGGTCTCACTCATGCTCAGGCTGGTCTCGAACTCCTGACCTCAAGCGATCTTCCCGCTTCAGCCTTCCAGAGTGGCAGGATTACAGGCATGAGCCACCATGCCCTGCTGAAAATTTTTTTATTGTTTTTTTTGTTTTTTTAATATTTCTTTGCTTATAAATTTTCTTTTGTCATTTCTCTCACTACTGGGTTATCAGCTGCTACTTCTTATTGCCAGTATTGAGCCCCTTCTAGTGGCTTCCTACTATGTCCACATATATATATATATATATATATATATTTATTTATTTTTTTGAGACAGAGTTTCACTCTGTCACCTTGGGTAGAGTGCAGTGGCATCATCACAGCTCACTGCAACCTCAAACTCCTGGGCTCAAGCGATCCTCCTGCCTCAGCCTCCCAGGGTGCTAGGATTATAGGCGTGAACCACCACGCCCCCTTCTATTTTCTGTTACGGAATCGAAAAGCCAGGTTACTAGAACTGTTTGTAAGACAAAAGCCTTGGGCTTTAGCACAAGGGCTTTGAGATAGTTATTTCAGCTATTTGAGCATTTTCTAGTTTCTTCTAGATGGGTGGTTTGAGTTTACATGGCTGAGATTTCTAGACATCTGAAATAACCTGGACACAAAATCTGGTTCCTCTGGACCATCTTAGGCAAAATTTGAATTCTCTGGCTCTCAGTTTCCTGGAAATGGGTATAAATGCCTATACTTCTAGAACGGTCATGAGGTTTAAAAGTGATAAAGTCCACAAAGAGCCAGCCCCTGTCCAGCACACACTCGGAGAACAAAGCTGTAATTAGCGCGGGGCTAATTCTGGGCTAAGCCTGGGACTGTCTCAGACTCCTGGCAGCTGTCCTCTCCTGGGCGCTCTGAGGACCTGCTCTGTCCACCTCACGCCATGCGGGTGGCCTGGCAGCAAATCCAGCTTCCAAGGCATCTCATTATCATTGGTCCTCAAATGGAAGTTAATAAATAGACCAACACAGTAAGAGCTTGAAGAACGAGTCCAAGAATATCTCAGAAAAAATCGCAAGTACAACATGAACTTGGATGAAGCCATAACAACAAACAGAGGAGCTCTGGCCTGCAGACTAGAGATTCCGATGTAGAAAAATGGAAGGAAAAGAAGGATGCCACGAAGCCTCACAATCCTGCAGTTTGATTAGGCAGGAACTTTAGGAGAACATATGCAGAGGCAGTAATTAGGCCCGTGGCTTTGGAAGAGAAACAGCCGAGATCATAAAACACCGAAGGGAAGCCAAGCATCTATTCAGAAGCTGGAGTCGGGTGGAATGCGCAGGTCCTGCATTGGAACAGCCAGAAGAATTCAGAGTTTCATCACAAATGGGCACAGACGCAGCCAGTGGTACCTTTGCATTCTGTTGCATAAGCAGGAGAATGTTAGCATAACAATAGGTCTGGATGATTCCCCAAGGGGAGAAGGTGCTTTAAGAATGTGAAGCCCATATTTCCCAGGTCATAAACTCCCTCCCAGGAGTGTTCGTGTGAAGCTTTTGCGTTCACAAAGCACCAGTAGCCATTCTTTCTGTCATTTTAAATTGAGGGTCCTGGCAGAGGGAGGGGAGGTCTGGTGACTCCCGATTGTCAGGTGTGAAAATAGAGTCCCAGGGGAGCAAATGACTGGTCCTCGTTACCCACTCGGGGAGGAAATAAAATAAATTGGCTTTCATGAGTTGGCCTGCCTAAGGCCCCCAAATCAGTGGCACTACGACATTGTTTTCGTTGCTGTTGTCCTGGTGGGTGTGGTCACGTGGGGATACTACTGTAGCGCATGTTGCTTGAGGTAATAATCGTTGGAATATCTCTTTGCAGGCCAGGGTTATACCAACCCTTGCATTCGCTGTCACGGGGTCTGACTTGCACTGACAACCGCCATCTGATCCTCAGCCATCACCCTGTGGTGGAGAAGGGTGTCCCCTCCCTCACGATCTCTGACACCTTCTCAGCTTCCCCCCCATGTCCCCCACCTCCCCAAGGCTGAGCCGCCCCTTAACCGCCCCAGTCCTTGCCTCCAGCAGTGTGACGGTGAGCATGAACCAGGGCGGAGGGCAGCAGGTGTAGCTGTCGTAGTACCACTTGCGGTCAATCTCGCGGGGCAGGGTCTCGTAGGCCACGTGGCGGATCAGCCGCTGTGAGAGGCTCAGCCCCTTCTCCTCCAGCAGGGCCTTGCTGCTCAGCCTGCGGTTGCCCTGCAGGATGGCCTGGCGGAAGCTGTTGGAACGCTTGTTGCTCATCTGTGCAAGAAACGGGGTGGGGAGAGGGTTACAGCTGGGGCCTGGGGGTGCCCCCCACCCTGTTCCCAGCCAGCATGCTCCTTAGAACAGGCCTAAGCCCATATCTCCCTTTCTTCTGCAGGAGTTAGTAAGAAGCAACGTTCACTGAGCTCTTACTGGGTGTCAGGGATGCTTCGAAGCACGTCACATGTTCTGGCTCATTTGATACTCGTGATTCTACCTGTTGGGTAAGGACCATAAATATCCCATTCTACTGGATTAGGAAACTGAGGCACAGAGAGTTTTAGGAAGCCACCAAGTTCAAACTCAGTAAGGCTCCAGAGCTTGAATTTGTGTTCACTGTATCTTTTTTCCATCCACTCACTCGTCATCCATGCATCATAGTTTACAGAGCAACTACTAAGTGTCAGGCGTATTACCAGACACAGGGGACATGGTGGTGCTTAAGACAGACAGGTAATCAACAGTCATAGCTCAGAGTAGTGGCTGTTGTGGGAGTATGCACTAGGGGGCCCAATCTGGTCCCAATGTGGTCAGGGAGGGCTTCCTGGAGGAGGTGGTGTCTGAGTGAGAACCGGAGTCTGCCTGACTCCAGGCCCTGAGCTCTATGCCCTCCTCAGAGCTTCCTCCCTGGCAAGCCCCTTCTCCATCTGGTCTCCAGCACAGCCCTGCTCATATGAACAGACAACAGCTGGCTGCTCCAGCTCAGATTTTTTTTTTTTTTTTTTTTGAGACAAAGTCTCACCGTGTTGCCCGGGCTAGAGTGCCGTGGCATCAGCCTAGCTCACAGCAACCTCAAATTCCTGGGCTCAAGGGATCCTCCTGCCTCAGCCTCCCAAGTAGCTGGGACTACAGGCACGTGCCACCATGCCCTGCTAATTTTTTTCTATTTTTAGTTGTTTGGCTAATTTCTTTCTATTTATAGTAGAGATGGGGTCTTGCTGTTGCTCAGGCTGGTCTCGAACTCCTGAGCTCAAGCAATCCTCCCGCTTTGGCCTCCCAGAGTGCTAGGATTACAGGCGTGAGCCACGGCGCCCGGCCCAGCTCAGATCTTGAACAGGGAAATCCCAACAGTAACGAGTAACTTGCTGTCCTGAGCTCGCACAGAGGCTCCACTGATGCCTGGCTGGAGAGAAGCCGCTCCCGGGCCCGAGGAGCCCGCTCTGCCCTGAGACTGAGCAGGGCATCTTCTTGCAGCAAACACACTGGCGCTGGGGCTGTGGATGAGCCTGTGCAGTCTCAACCGTGTGGCCTGGCCTTTGGTGGCACTGCTGGGCTCCATGTCACAGGGCTCACCTCCACAGCCCATCCCATGAATCCTGACTGTCCCTACCTCCCCAGCTCAGCTCAGCTCTGTCCCTTGCCCTCCAAGAGGTCTGCTCCCTGGGTCTACTCTGAACAGCAGTAGGTTCCTCCACCCCTGAAAGCCCCGCGGCAGCTCCCTGCAATCATGCCAACCCCTGTGCCAAGGCCGGCCCTCCGCCAAGAGGCTGTTAAAACAACTCCACACCCTGGGCATGTACATCAGAGAGCTCGCGTGGCCCGGTGACAGGCTCAAGTGGTGCTTTTGAATTCTAGGAGCCTGGGGCACTTCACACAAGTCATTTCACTCTTGCTCCCGCCATCACGAAGAGAGGTGACCAGCTCCATTTCACCAAGAGGGAAACTTTTGGTCTTGTATTAGTCCCGCTTGTTCATGCAGCTTCCACTGAAGTCACATCCGTCCCACAGGGGGTGAAGCAGGTCCCACCTGCTCAACCCCACTGAATCCCACCGCACAGCAGCCGCCCAGATGGCACAGCACTAACTCACAAGGAAGACCCACCCTAAGATACCAGGCCACTGGGCAGGATGCACGGGCCTCCCTTCTCCAGGCCCTTCGACAACCCAAAGCATCATCCAGGAGTCTGATGAGCGCTGGCCTGAGCCTCCCAGCACCCACTCGCCAGCTCTTCTCCTGCCAACAGTACGTACCCTCCTCCTCCCAGCCCTTCATCCACGTGGAACCGACCCCACTCTCAGCTCCAGGGCAGGGGCACTGACTGGTCTGAGTCAATCCACCCATCCATTGACCCAAGCTAGACCCATGGGAGGGAGAAAATCTCAGGCCTTGTACAGGAGCTACCACCAAAAAAAAGGCCTCTCTCTCTTTCTCTCTGTTTCTCCATGGTGAGGCTGAGGGCATGAGGGCTGGAGCAGCTGCAGCCACTTGGCTGCCACAATGGGAGGGTCTGGGATTGCCAGGGGCAGACACTGCAGAAGGCAGAGACTGAGAGCCAAAGAGAAGATGGGTGCTGGGTAGCACCCCCTCATCTGCCGAAGCCCGGACTCTTTCAATGCTGCAGCCCCACAGACCCCTGTCATTGTCTCGATCCCTTTAATGCATCTCAGCCGCAACCCCGAACAGGCCTGCCCAGTGGCAAGGGCCCCAGAGCGCTCACCAGGTTGGCAAAGTCCTGGTAGCAGATCTGCCCGTCCGCATGGCTGTCGGCGAGGGCGAGGAGCACCTCCCTTTTGTGCGGGTCCAGCTTGGCGCTGTGGCTCTCCAGGAGGCTGCGGAACGTGCCTGTGCTGATGTAGCCCGTGCTCCCGGGGTCGAACTGAGGGAGAAGCACAGGCAGCGGCGGGGTGAGTGGGCCACCGCCCTCCTGGCACGGAGGTGGGTGTCCCGTCTCCTCCACCACAGGTTCTGTCCCCAGCCCGCTGCCAGCAGAGACCCAGGTGGAGTCTGAGAGGTTTGCAAGGCCTCCTGGGAAATACCCAAACAGGGCAGGGACAACCACGTACAATCCTAGAGGGCCCCGAGGACCTTCAGGGTCACCCCCTGCAACACCTCTCGTGGATGAGGAAACTGAGGCTGAGGTTAAACTGCCCCTGCCAGCCCTACCTGCTGACCACAGGGAGGAAAGCAGGAATGAAGAGGCGATGAGGGCAGGGAGTTGAGGGACTTCTGGGGTTTGGGACAGGGGAGAGTAAGGCAGGAAGAGGAAGTTTCAGCAGGAGACCTTTTGGGGTGACAGGCAAAGAGGAAGGGGGGGTGGGGCAGAGAGACTCCAGAAGGGCTGCTTGAGGGCCGGGGCGGGGGAACAGCCTTGCAAGTACTCAAGTCCTTCTACATGTGGCCGTCGGCCCCTCCCACACCCACACCACTGGCAGGGCTGGCACGGCTCCCCAAAAACATTCAGCTCCGCTGGTTTGGTTTTGTTTTTGTATCTGTGCGTGTGCGTGTGTGCATGCTCTTTTGTTCTTTGCGGCTTTGAACTCATGGGTCCCCGGCCTAGGATTCCCTCTCCTCTCTTGGCTCCCTGGGAGACTCCAACTCACCCTTCCTGACCACTCAGCTGTCCCCTTCTCGGGAGGCTCCCTGTAGACATGGCCTGTTCTCGCTGCGCCCCCTGCACTTTGGCCAGACCTCTGGCTCCAGCCCACGCCGGCCCGTCCTTGCTCCTCGCAGGTTGGCATCACAACTTTACCCCCGGTGCTGAGCACAGAGCCTGGCTTTATGAGCACTCGGTAAAGATGTGTCAGATGAATACACAGTGGATGTTCAGAGGAACAGACGGGCACCGATCTTCCACGAAAAGCTTCATCGGCTCAGTTAGGAAAGGCAGGACCACATTCACCTCTCCCTGAACCTGCTGTCCATCTTCCCCGCAGAGCCCACCCAATCCCCACAACACACACACCCTGCTAGGAAATAACGCTGACCATCCCTCGTGGGCGCCGGGAGCTCTCCTGTCCCCAGAGTGCTTCCCCAAGCAAGACTGCTGCAGCCCAGACATGCTGCTGTGAGCTGCTTAGATTTTAAAGGGCAAACAGTGGGCATGTGTGTGTGTGCAGGACGACCAGGTCCGGAAGACCAAACCCAGGTTTTCCCTTTTTCTAGATAAGGTCAATGAAGAATATTTTAGGAAAGTGGATTCTGTGTGCAGCCTTTCTAAGACAACCCAAGAGCAACAGTCAGGAGTCCTAGTCACAGAATATTCCAATTCTCCCCAGAATCCAACAAGAGAGGACATTTATTTATTTTTAAAAAATGCTTTTAGAGACAAGGTCTCCCTCTGTCACCCAGGCTGGCGTGCAATGACACGATCATCGCTCACTGCAGCCCCGAACTCCTGGGCTCAAGTGATCCTCCCGCCTCAGCCTCCCAAGCAGCTGGGACTACAAGCATGTGCCACCACACTCAGATTGAGGACTATTTTAAAACCTGTATATCCGCCCCCGCCTTCAAGCCAACATACCAGGTTTCAGGGAAGACATCTAATTGGTTCACAGCATCAAGTATTTCAGGAAACTCACCAGCTCGCTACTCCGTAAAGATCTTTAAGAATAAAAACACCTAATAGTTGCTGAGTGTTTTCATGGGGACCAATACTGCTCTAAGCACTTTATGTATATAGTTCATTTGACTCCTACAACAGCCTTACATAGCGGATCCTAGTAACATCTCCATAGTACAGAGGAGGAAATAGGGACACAGAAAAGTGAGCACAGAGCGGGTAGACGACTTGCCCGGCAAGTGGCAGCGCCAGGACCCCACATCCAGGTAGCTGAGTGTTGCCTCTAAACCATGGCTGGTTCCACCAACCTTCAGCCTCCAGGGGCACTGCTCTTCTGCTCAGAAGCAAAATTTATGGACAAAAGCAGTTAAGTGTGGACCCAGGAGAGGCAGAGGATCCAGGAGTCTCACAGTCCTATACTAAATAGATTTTTAAACCAGGAAAGAGTCTGAAACAGCACCAGTTCTGACCTCCTTATTGCTTGATAAGGGAACTGAAGCCTAGAGAGGGAAAGTAGCAGTGGCAGCCAGGGAAGGTCTCCTTTCTTGGTGCCTGGGACGCCCCCATCCCTGCAAGTCACCTGTACCAACTCCCACTCCATTGCAGCAGGGACTCAGGTCCCACTGGGCCCTCCTGTGCCGGGCGGGCAAATAGGGGTGGGGGTGCGGGTGGGGGTTGAGTCCTGGGAAGCTGTACAGCAGGCACTGCAGGGGGGCAGGGGTCTCTCCTGCCTCAGCTGGGGGAGGGAGCCCAGTGGCTTTGCAGGGACCAATCGTCTCCCAGGGGCTGCCTCCTGGGCTTGGGAAGGCTGCGATGGGGGTGGGCTGGGGAGGCTGGGTCAGGCTCCAGACAAAGAACCACCTGCTCTCCTACCCTCCCTCCCCCTCCTGGGCTCCCTGCTGCAGCCCTGGTGACTTCTCCAGCCCCCACCCCCACGAGGGCCTGCCTGCCCTGCCCCAGCACAGGACAGGCTCCAGACTGCAGAGAACAAGCTGGAATCAGGCCGAGTCTCGTTCTCTGCCAAAACTCTACCTTTCATGGCAGGGCCAGACAGGCCACACAATGGGGGGTCATGGCTACCCTAATAACGAGGCCCCAGGGATGCCCGAGGATGGCAGGGGGGCAGGAGAGGCAGGGATGTCGGCTGATCATGGCCATGGGGCACGGCGGGGGTTGGGGGGTGAGGGACAGAGTGAGGGAGACAAAGGGAGAGGGAGACTCAGAGACAGCGTGTGTCCTGAAGGCAGGGGAGAGGTGGGCCCCACTGTTCCAGAAGGAAGCTGAGAGCTTCTAATGGAGGCTGCACCCCTCACTTGCGGGGAGCCAGGGCAGGGCTAACCCAGTCTTGCCCCAGCCACTCAGCAGGGTTGGTGTGATCTCACCCACACATGGGCTGAGTGGAGGGCCGGAGCAAAGGCAGCCTGACAAGAGCTCACCAGGCCCAGGGACTCTGCAACCTGCTCCACTCGCCTGTGCAATTCAAGTGGGCAAAGCTCCCGCAAAGCTGGGCGCACCCCTCAGTCAGAGAAGTATGGCTGACCCTCTCTGGGCACCCCTCTACCCTTTGGCGTCCTGCACAGCCTGCTAAGGGGGAGGAGATCATACCAGCCCCGTGGTTTGGAGCCTGGGAAAACAAGCCCCATAAATGCAATCTCCTCATTAATAATGTGCTGAAGGTCCTGAAGCTCCCCTGCCCCTGCCCCCAGGTACTCCGTGCCCTGGATTCGCCCACTTTAGCAGGGGGCACTCAGGATGAGGTCTGGGGGTGCTGGGGTCAGCTGGAGCAGTGTGGGCTGTGAACAGGCTCTGGGGGAGCCCAGCGGGGAGCCAGGCGCCAGGGAGCATCCTTAGCTGCCTCCTGAATGGGGCCCAGCGTGGAGGGGGCTGGCCACTTAGGGGAAGGGGGGGCTGGCCATGTCCACAGTCAGCTGAGAAGAGGATGCTGAGTGGAGGGAGGAGATGGGCATGGTGTGGAGCCAGCCTCGAAAAGAGCTCCAGAGGCTCTGAAGGGACTTTTATTTAATCCCACCAGTATCCAATACCCAGCCTAATCCCCTAAGTGGCCAGTTCCCCCCAGCCTGGGGCCTCATACACATCCCCCCTCCCCACCTCCCACCCTGCACCCCCTCCTGGGGCACTTAGTCCACCCAATTCTCTCCGTATTACTGCCATCTGAAACTCCTTCCCCCTCTCTGGCCCCCAGCTTCAGCTGCTGTGTCATCTCAGACAGTTCATTCAACCACCCTGCCTCAGTTTCCCCATCAATCAAGTAGGAAAAATCCCTTCTCAGGGAATTGTAAGGGGGGTTTCACGCCCACACCGATGCATACAAGCATGCCATACATGAATGGCGGATAGGGAAAGAGAAATCCACAGCCCACACAGCCCATGGGGGCATCCGCCCTTCTATTCTGAATTCTTACGCAGTCAAGGGGCTGTTGGGAAATTCAGGGTCAGGATGGGGGATCCACGTGGCGGGGGTGAGGTGGGGCTGGGACCACTTGGATCTGGGCTGTCAGATACCTGGCAACACTGGGGAGAGGGCAGCAGGTCGGGAAATCACAAATCTGAGTCCAGGAGATGGGAAGGAACCTCAGTGGTTTCACTCTGTGTGCTGCAGGGTTCTAGGGGCTGTGGGGCCTCCATGGCCCAGAGGTGGTGGGAGGGGATTGCTGAGCAGCCCCCAGCCCTCTTCGGGCACAGCAGCTCCACTCTGAGCTACTTTCTATACTGGCCTTCTGCATACACCGGCTGAGCACTGCCATAGTCAGAGCTGATGTGTGGACTGTTTGCTATGTATCAGGCGTGACCTCACTGAAACCTCAGGCCACCACACATGTGGTTTGCCTGGGACGGTCCTGGCTTACACCTGTTGTCCAAGCCTGATTATTGGCAATGCCCCCTTCACTCTCAAAGTGTCCCAGTTTGGCTGACAACTTGTGTGGTCCCGCCCTATTTATTAATCTTTTTTTTTCTTTAAAAAGTAGAGACGGGGTCTTACTCTTGCTCAAGCGGTCCTCCCACCTTGGCCTCCCAGAGTGCTAGGATTACAGGTGTGAGCCACCACGCCTGGCCCTGCCCTATTTAAACTTTACAATAACGATATTATCGCTAGCTTCATTTTACAGGGGAAGAAACTGAGGCACCAACAGCTGAGTTGCCCATGTTTGAACAGCTGGTCATTGGAGCAGATGGATTCACACCCAGGCAGAGGGGCCCAGAGCCTGCACTCTCTCCCCTCATTAGGATGCTGTGGCTAAAAAGAGTTTGAGAGACCCCAGAACAACCCTCTTATCTGTTCATCTAACACATATTTACTAAGGGTCAACTGTGGCCCAAATGTCGCACCCATTTTATGAGGAAACAGGTCCAGAGAACAAAATGAGCAAAAGAAACTAGCCCAAGGTCAGAGAGCAAGTCAGAGGTCGAGATGGAAATGATTCAGGGTTCCTCACTGGGGTGGCTGGCCCTAGTCTTGCTCTCCCTTGTTGTTCTGTCCTGTTCAGTCATATAAAATACAGCCCCTAGCAAAGGGTTTCCCAGTGTGTAGAACACCAGGCCCAAGATGGTATATGAAATGAGGATTCTGTGGGCCCACAGTTTGGGAAACCCTCTTTGAGGGGGACGATGCACAGAACCACGTTGAGGGCTCTGTGAGGTCTTACAGTGGAGAAACCTGTCTGATTTTGTTCAGCCCAGCATTTTTCAAACTTATTTGGCCTTAGATCATAGTATTTTTTTCACGGTCATACTGTGGAACATTCTTTGGGAAAAAAGTATGTGTCCACACTGGAGTCATGTTTCCCTTTTGTGAGACCCGACCCCTTTGTCGGTGGTTCAGAGCCAGCCTTTCACTTCCATCTCATGAGTGAGACCGGCGCTCAAGGCAGCTGACGCTTTGCTGGAGTCCTTGGCAAAGCTAGAAGTCTGTGGGATCCAGGCCCAGGGGAAGGGTTGACTGGGGACACCAGGCCCCAGGAGAGGCGCTGAGCTGAGCTCTCAGGGAATGTACCCGCTGGAGCTGGGATTTGCCGGCTCAGCACCCAGGACAGCAGCTCTGCTTCTCCTGCAGGCCGAGAGCCGGCCAAGGCTCCTGAAGTTACCCAGCAGCAAGAAAGAAGGGAACACATCTATTTTATACCTCATATGTATGTGTAATTTGCACACACTGCTTTTCCAGGACGAATGCATGTCTGGTGGCTGTTCCCAGGGTTTGAGGTCTCTCCCCCAGGGGACCCGCTCCCTATCCTTGATCAGGGAAGGCCCAGGACCTTAGTGACAGGTGTGAGCACTCTTAAGGACCCAAAGGCAGAGCCCAGGGCCAACGAACCAGCTGCCGTCCCAGCGAAGACCTCTTGGGTCTGGAAGGTGGCCTGGGATCTAGAGCAGGTTCCCATTCGGGTCCCCATGTGAGCCCTGGGAAATGAACACAAGGCATGTGTGCTGGAGGCAGCTGTCCCTCCCCACTGTGGCGGGGGCTGGGGAGGGTTACCATGGCTCATCTGCTGGCTCCTTGCATCATTACCCGGCTTCTGAGCACAGCAGAATTAAAGAGGCTGCCCAGGGCTCGATGGCTCAGCAGAGCTGTCCCCACCCAACAGCCAGAGCCCACCAGGGAACTCTGGCCCATTCATGGATATTTACAGCCCCATAAATTAGGTCCAGGCTGCAGCTGCCAGGGTCAGGAGGGGAGGTTATGGGAGCAGGAGCTTTCTCTTCCAGTTCTCCTTTCCTGCAAATGAGGATGCTAATTCGCCCCATGGAGAAAACCACCTTACACTCTTCCCCTGACCTTTTGATACTGACTTTCGCAACTATTTTATGATGTCTATTCTCACACCAACCTACAGTAAGTTAGTCCCATTTAACAGATATGGACATTGAGGTACTCAGAGATGTGCCACCTGCCCAGAGGCACTCCCAGGGAGCAGAACAGGGCACCATCTGGCCTGCTCCAAGCTGGGGCTGGGAGTGGATTTTCAAAGACCTCAAGCCTCCATGGGAAGGAGAGAGATCAGGTCCTAAAAACCAGGTTCTGACCCCTCCTGTCCTCCAGCCTCCCCAGATGGAGACAGGAGGGGCCCTGTGCTCTCTGCTCCCCTGGGATCTGGCCGGGCCAGGCCCCTGACAGCTGGAGAAGTGTCAGCAACGCCAGGATTCCCAGTTGTGCTGTTTCTGCTCTTTCAGCTGCCACCACAGGGGCTGAGGGAGGGCAGCTCAGCCCTCTCTAGGGGCTTCCCCCAAAGCCGAGCCAGGCTCTTGAGCACCCCTCCCCATGAGTCAGACAGAAATCCCAGGATGGGGCTGGCAGGCTGCACAGGGAGCCGCAGCACTTCCCTGAGCAGAGAAGCGGGTGCCCTGGCCACAGTCCAGGCTGAGCCGCTGGACAATCTGCATGATTCCAGAATGATTCCAGAGAACCACCTAGCTCTCTCAAGATGCCTGGGCGGGGAGGGGTGTGGGGGGGGGGAGAACTCAAGCCTTCTCTGGAATGCAGGAAGCTGGGGTTGGGCGGGCAGTGAGGGGTGGGGGACTGCCTCTTTCCACCCTGACAGCTGCCCCTAGGAGACCCTGCTTCTCCTCCTTCAGCACCCCAGGCCCCCCAGCACACAGATGACTCCCCTCCCCACTCCAGGACTGGCCCCTGCCTTTGCCACACCACTGGCTCCGAGAGGGCACTGGAGGCTGTGACTCAGAGGCTGGCCCCAGGGTACCCAGGACGAGCAGACCTAATGCCCACGCTGACTCATCGGCCCAGCCCGACACAGCTGTCTGGGGACAGAAGCCGTGTCCCAGCCATGAAGCCCAGGAGTCTCAAGGGAGCAGCAGGCAGGGGGAGGGGGAGTGGATGTGAGCAGGGAGGGAGGTCTGCCATCTGCCCCCCTCTCCCCTGCAGCCTAAATCCTGGCCCTTGCTGCTTCTCCTAGAAGCCAGCAAAGGGTCCCTCTGGCCCCCAGAAAGAGAGCTGAGAGACCCAGAGGGGAGGGGAGCGGGGTACAGCACAGGATGGGTGGGATAAAGGGACACTAAACGGCTCCTTCACCTCCGTGGCCCCTCCATCTAGCTTCAGAAGCTGCCCAGAAGCCTCACAGGCAAACACATGCAACTGCTGTAGAGGATCCTCCTTTGCTCTGTGTCTTTGGGCAAGCCCCGCCCCCTCAGGCCTCAGTTTCCTCCTTTGTAAAGAAGAGGCAGCACCACTCCCCTCACAGCCCTGGGGACAATGAATGGATGTGCACGCAGCCAGACAGTCAACCTGTGCTCCCTCAAAGCAATATTTACTGACTCAAACCTATACCTTGCTTTGAAAAAGCCAGGGCAATGGGGATGGGGCCAGCCCTAGTTGCTCACAGCTCAAGACACACAGGGACTCGTTTCCATAGCACAAGATGGTGCCTTGGACCCAAATCTCATGATCGACCACCAACTAAGGGTCCAGCAGCAATTGTCCAATCAGAACACCAGACAGAGAGCAGGGCTGGCCCAGTCCACCTGGTGGCCAGATGCCTCCTCTTCACTCTTCACTCTCTGCCATGCACAACCCTCCCCAGGCAGCCTTTGTCCAGAAATTTCTCTCCTTTCTCCCTGGAAAGTTCAGGGGGCAGGCAGCTTGATATGGTAGAAGGAACCCAGATTGATGACTTGGACACTTTGATTGAAGATCTTGGTCTATTTTATGTCGGTGCCCTTTGTGAAAACAGTTTTTATTTCTCTAAATTCCAGTAACATTCAACAATCTGTATCAGGTGCTCACTATATACTGTACCAAGGACTATGTTCACATCATCCCATCTTCACAACAACGCTGAGGGGAAGGTGTCATTCTAGCCACTTTACAGATGTGAAAACTGAGGCCCGAAGAGGGTACCTGGCTCACCCATTGTCATGCAGCAAGTAGGAGCAGAAGTGGGACTTAACCCAGATGTGTGTCCTCTCCACCGGTCTTGGTTACTCCAGGCACCAACTAAGCAAATGGGAGTCTGCAGGGCCTGGGGGCAGGAACACAGTTCAGACATCGCAAAGCGGGGCTCTGGTCCCAGCTCTGACACTATTGCACCAAGTGACCTTAGCAAGCCACTGACTTCTGTTTCCTATTTTGCAAAATGAGCAGACTGGGCAAGATGCTTCCATCAACCTTCTAATAACCCATGGTCCTTTTTTTTTTTTGAGACAGAGTCTCACTCTGTTGCCCAGGTTAGAGTGCCATGGGGTCAGCCTAGCTCACAGCAACTTCAAACTCCTGGGCTCAAGCGATCCTCCTGCCTCAGCCTCCCGAGTAGCTGGGACTACAGGCATGCGCCACCAAGCCTGGTTAATTTTTTAAAATAGACATATTTTTTAGTTGTCCAGCTAATTTATTTCTATTTATTTAGTGGAGACAGGGTCTCGCTCTTCTGAGCTCAAGCAATCCTCCCGCCTTGGCCTCCCAGAGTGCTAGGATTACAGGCGTGAGCCACTGTGCCGGCCAATCCATGGTCCTTGAGGTGGCAGCAGCCATACAGTGGCAGAGGGGCCACCACGAATGTGGTAGCACCATGGTCAGAGCCTGCTCCTGGAGAGGTTATTTTAACCCAAGACAATGCATGCAGGGCTGTAGTTCGACCTGTCATTCACTCACACGTGTGTACCTATTGTGTCAAGCAGGAAGCCAGGCAGCGTCCCATCTCGGATCCCTTGGCCCTACTGCCCGATGCTATCAGATGCATTCTGGGGAGTGCTCAGGGATAAAGGGTGGACTCCAGCATGACTGATGGGGTCAGCGGGGCAGGAGCAGGCTAGGCAAGCTGGCCTTGTGGTGGAGGGAAGTACACAGCCTCAAGAGTCCTGGAGGCCACTTGATAAGGGGATGGGGCTGCAGAGCCTGAGCGAGGCCTCCAGTTAAGCCCATGGCTTTGTCCCTCTCTGGGAACTCTGCTCTGCTGGTTAATCGTGTGTTCTGGGGGCCGCCGTCAATGCCGCCGTCTGTGGGGCAGGTGTTTTCTCTGCGGCTCCTTGCTAATCCCTTCAGCGGTCTCATCTGAACCTCTTTTCAGCTTCTAGAACTCCAGTAAGCCAGCGTGCAGGAGGACTACAAATGAGGTGGGTGTCAGGGTCAGCCAAGGGAAGACCTCCAGGCTGGAGGGAAGGGGGCTGGGCAAGGGAGTCTCTCGGGGAAAGGAAGCAGAAAAATCCTCTGGGCTCAGAAGTGGCTCTTTCTCGAGGAGCTGCCTTCCCCATAGGAGCCTGGATCTCAGAAGTGGATCTCAGAATTTTCCAGCAAATTCTGATTCCCAGTCAAGAGACATTTGTTGAATGTCCACCAGAATGTCCATCGAATATTGCACAGGGAATTTCCATTTCCAGTTAATTCTCACAGTCACCCTGGAGTTAAAGAATAACACCCCAGGACTGGGTGCAATGGCTCATACCTATAATCCTAGCACCTTGGGAGGCTGAGGTGGGAGGATCACTTGAGCTCAGGAGTTCAAGACCAGTCTGAGCAAAAGTGAGACCCTGTCTCTACAAGAAAATAGAAAAATTATCGGGCTGTGGTGGTACACGCCTGTAGTCCCAGCTACTCAGGAGGCTGAGGCAGGAGGATTGCTTGAGCCCAGGAGTTTGAGGTTGCTGTGAGGTATGATGATGCCACTGCACTCTAGCCCAGGTGACAGAGCAAGACTGTCTCAAAACAAAAAATAAATAATAAATAAATAAAAATAAAGATTATCATCCCCATTTTACAGAGGAAGAAACTGAGGCTCAGAGAACTAATGTAATTGTTCCCAATCACAAAGTTGGTAAGACTTGAACCCAGGTCTACCTGACTCTAAATCCAAAGTTCTGCCCCCAGCAGCCCACCTAAGCTGCCCCACGCGGTGTTCCTAGCACATGTTTATAATTGCAGTGGGATAGTCAATACTTGTCTGCTTTCCTTCTGGGAAATTAGCAAAACTGGGGTCTCTTTTTAGGGTCTAGGAAATGCATGCTCCCCGTGGGAAGGGGAAAAGGAAGACACAATCAGGATACTTTCAAGTCTTCCTTTTCCCTCTTGTTCTTTTTAGCTTGAAAGCAATTGTGCTTTGTTGACTTAACAAAACTCTGCTCCAAACCCTTTTTGCTCATTAAACATTCGGAGACTTTGGAGGCATTTTAAGGGTGAACCTGGAAATGGCTTTTCCAACCCACAAAGCCCAGTCCCATATCTGCCAGTGACCCACTATTTGGCCTTTGATAAAAAAAAAAAAAAAAAAAAAATTTTTTTTTTGAGACAGGGTCTTGCTCTGTCACCTGGGCCTTGATCAAATATTTGACCTTGGATCAAAGCTCCCTTGGTTTCAGAAAGAGACTGAGACTGAGACTATCAAACCATAATCTGAAAAAGAGGAGCTTGTCAGAAACCTATGGAACCAGTATAAAGCAGTAACTAAAGGGTACATTACCTGTGTGAAATATCAGTGGTATAGATCAGAAACAAAAAATAAACCCAATCACAAATAAAAATTTACCAATTGACAACATTTCTCAAACAATATATAAAGAACGGGTTTCTTAGTAAGAGATGGACAGGAATAAAATCCAGGTGGGGTAGAGGCTTATATGATTTCTTTTATCATAGCAAAAGTAGTAGGAAATAGAAGGGCATATTTATGAGATCTGGAGAGGGATGGAAACTCTCTCAGGCCTGAAGCAAATAGGAAGAATCAAGAAGGAAAAGCCCAACAGATCTGATAGAAAAATAAGTTACTTTTACCATAATATTACACTATGACAACAGATTGATATTTATGTTAACTTTAAAATATATATAAACATTAAGGAATAAAAAAATTTTAAGTAAATATTTAGGAAAACCATCAAGATCCCAAATATATGAAAAGATAATTCCATCAAGGAGAAGTTCAAATAGGAAACGAACACAAGGAACATCGGGGGTTGAACTGATGACCTGCAGGTAACTTCTGGGCCCCGTGGGGAAGAGCTGGGAGAGTGGGGAGGGATGGTGCGGCGTGGCCCTGCTACACCCCTTCTTGAGCAGACCAAACACCAGAACACCAGGTGGGCTGGGCAAACTTCCAAGGGACTGGGTCATTTGCTTTTGTCACCTCCAATTCCCACAAAAGGCATCCCAGCCATTTAGGTGAAGCATGGCCACTTAGGATAAACAAGACCAATGTCATGGCTTCAAGCCCATGGGGTCCACTTAGCTTCATGCTGGGTCAAGGTGACTCCACATGCTGAAGAACCAGACGGCAGAGAGGGACTGGTCCAATTCCATCCCTAACACCTGGAAAATGGATCCCAGTTTGAAATTGGGTGACCACTGGTGTCTGCTTGACCCAGGAAGGGAGGAAGGACATGCCTCCCATTCCACGGACCCCTAGAAGGTGAACTCCGGAGCCACATTTGCTTGCACGGCCTCTGACAGGTGTCATGTGCCATCACCACAGTCTGACCCGGTAGGGCTGTCCACTTCTGCATGAAATGTTGGGGAGGCTGCCTCCCCCCATCCAAACTTTTCTTTCCTAGACCTACCAAGTTCACCAATCACCAAATGCTACGTTTAGGCAGGCCCAGAGGACGGAGCAAAACGGATAAAATGCTTCAGCTTTTGGAACAACCTGGCATCCTTCCAAGGTCGTGTGTCCATTTGTGAAGCTTCACACCTCCTCTTCCTTCAGCCCTACGGGGGGAACAGGTCAAGGGACGGCTCGACAAAGTAGGGGGCGTGAAGGCAGAGGGACGAGACATCTGCCAGACATCAAACCCACACTCAGGAGCAGCTCTCCTCAAACGCCAAGCACCGAAGGAAGGAAGATGATGGAAAAGGCTTCTAACGCCGCCTCACGGATGGGGAGTAGACATCAGGCAGAACTTATTATAAAAAAAGTTGTCCAGGGTAAGTTCTGGTAGTTTCTTTCCTAGAATTAATTTTTTGTCTGTTGGACCTGCCAGAAGCAGGGGGATGCTCTCTGTGACATCCAGGACTTCCTGCCAGTTGGAAAAATTAGATTTCATAGGCCACTGGCTAATATTAGGTGCTACATGTCCTCTCTGCTCCCTCGAGTTCCAAATTCTTCCTACTAAAGTTCACCTCCATTCACCCAAATGGTTTATTTCAAAATGTAAACACACACCCAGAAGGACTGGCAAAGGAAATTAATCAAATGAGAAAGACACAGACAGACGAAAAAAAGAATGATACACTTTGTTCTAGGTTTTCATTCTAAATCTGGCAGGAGGTGTGAAGGGCTGGCAGCTTGGTGGCAGCGGGTCCCCTCCTGCCTCGGGGCATCAGGCCAGCAGCTGCTGTGCTCTCAGGAGTGGAGGGGGTGTGGGTGGCACTGAGGAGCCAAGGGAGAGATGCTCTGTCCTGTCAGGGCAGGAGCTGGTGGATGTTCCTCAAACCACAGCCAGGCCTCGTGGTTAATGTGGGTGACAGCCCCAGGCGCTCACCCCAGGCCTCTCACACTGCAATTCCACGTCTTCAGTCCCACTTGGGCATCTGCATTTGGCTGACTCCTCAAATGGAACCTGTCTGAAACTGAAGTTGTCATTTTTGCCAAGCTCTACCTTCACCACCTGATGTTCCCTTTCCCTCCTAGGGTCAGAATCTCAAAGCTAGACATGTAGTTCTTCTCATCTATTTAGGTCTATTGAGATCTTCCAGTTCTCCTACCACCAAAGGTTCCTCTACCTTTCCATTCTCATTGTCACCTTCCAAGTCAAGGTCCCTGTCCCCATTCACTGCGGCAGCCTCCTGGCTAGTTTCTCTCATCCTGCAATCCATCTCACCCCTTCCCACTGGCACACGGGAGTTTTCTGAAACATGGCTTGGATCTCCTAACACCCCTGCTAAAGAACTTCCACAGGCTTCCCCTGCCTGCAACAAAGGTCTGGTTCAAGCTACTTTTTCAGCTTTGTCTTCTTCTCCAACCCAACACATTCCCTCTGGCCCAACCAGACCAAACTCTTAAAGTGGCACAAACTTCATGGCACAATCATTCTCACTCAAGGACTGCAGCAGGCACTATCCTCCCATGGGACGGAGAGAGAGAAGGAAATACACAACAGCACAAAAGGAGTACCAACCAAAGAAGAGAATCATTTCCTCGCTGAAGGTCAAATGTCCATCTTCAATGTCCAGATTCAAAAGCCAACACTTGGCACTCCTGACTCCATGTCTTATACCTATGCTCCAGGCATTGCAAATAATCACATGCCATTTCCCCTGTGTGACCTCCCAGCACTCTCCCACCCGTATCTCAGAATTAAAGAAACAAAATCAGCCTTCACAAGAGCCCATATTATGAGTCATGCCCCCCTACCAAAGATGGTAGAGATTTGACTTCAGTGGTGGCCATGGTGGAGGCAGAAAGGGAGAGGGATTGTCAACCCAAGCCCTTCCCCCTGCTCCCCAGCCCCCTACTGCAATGCCTGGCAGGCAGAGAATTTCCCAGCCATTCAATGCATATTGTCCAATTTCTACAAGGTATAAACCCAGCTCTGCTGGAGTTAGGAGGAGGAGGGAGCGAGGGATCCTCTCGGGGGCGCCCATCGCTTCCTCCTGATACCTGGAGAGCAGTGCCATTCAGCCCCAGAGATGCACTAAGCCACACCCCCAGCCCACGTCACCATCTCCCAAGCGTAGAGCAAGGGAAGCCCACGCAGGCAGGGAGACTGAGACTGATTTCAGGGGGAACTGGAAGGAAGGGGGGGGATTTAACTGCTCACATACCTGATCAAACAGGACTTTCCAGTGCTGGTAGAGAGGGAGGCCATGCAGAAGGGGAGGAAGAGAAGAAAAGAAAGAAAGACACACTTATCACCAAAGTCTCTGTAGCCCCCTGATGTTTCTGACATAGCTTCCCAGCTGCTGCCCAGGAGTCACCACCAGGCTCAGGGACTGGCCACAAGAGACCCGGGAAAACCTGGGAAGAGCTCCCCAGATGACTGAGCAAAGGGTGGAGACTCACAGTAGGGGATGGGAGGGGGGGTGCTCCTGGGGGCTGCAAGGTAAGTGTTCCTGGTTCTGGGACTGGCAGGCAAGGGATGATGAGAACATGGGCGATTCTCAATAATTACCAAATAAAGGTGTCCAGCTATGTCCAAGCATCTCTAATAATTGCTGTTGCCTAAAGCCTATGTCCACGGCTACCCCAGGCCTCGGAATGCATGCCCAGGTGCCATTCCAGCAGACCCTGCTGCAGCGGGTCTCAGCCTCTATTCAGAAGAACTAACCTCTGTATAAACACTAACATTTTTCTGCAGGGTTTTTTGGGGGGGTGGGGGGAGGCTCCCGAATGCGCTGAAACCTACCCCTTCTCTTCCAAGGCTGAGTCTAAGTGGTGAGTACATGAGATCCTACAAGGGGTTTAGGACCAGAGGGAAGTGATAGGTTTAACCACAGAAGCCAAAGAGAGAAGATCTTAGACTCCCCCCAGCCCCATTCAGACTTCCCAGCTTTGGTTTTGTAGGTTGGGGGGCCTGGTTTCACTTCCATCTCTTCACCTCGGGGGAGGGATGGGGCAGGGCAGGGTGTCTGCCCAGTTTTTCACCTCTATTTGTAGGCTAACCCCGGGAGGGAGAAGCTTAAGAAACTCCAGTTCCCAGGGCTTCCCAGTGCCAGCCCCGCCGATGGCGCCCAGGGCCGGAGGGATGGAGACCTGAGCAGCAGACGGCGGGGAAGCTCTGGAGCAGCCCCCACTCCATCCTCGCCCAGGGGTCTGTCCCCGGTCCCGGCGCGGTCTTGGACTCTTAAGCCCCCACTAGGAGCAACACGGCTCCCAGCACTTCTCCTCTCCCTGCTCCGGCCGGGTTCAGGGACAAGGACCAGCGTGAATTTCAATCAGTGTCGCGACAGGGCAGGTGCCGGGCGGGAGCTAATCCGGGAGCGGAGAAGGGGGTCTCCAGACTGGTATACGCTGCCAGGGACCGGGGACTCTGCGGCGCCCGCTCCTTCCCCGGGCTCGGAGAGCCCGCAGGTTGCGAGTGGGAGGGGAGGGGGAGTCACTGCTGTGACGCCGCCGCCTCTGCGGGAAAACGCCGTGTCCCGGGCACTGCACCAGCTGCGGGGAGGGGGCTCCCGTGGCCGACGGGTCCCCGGCGCAGCAGCGGGGGGCTGTGTCCCGCAGGGAAGCCGCGGGAACCCAAGCGGGGAGGCAGTGGAGCGCGTGCGTTTCGGGGAGACCGGTCCCTCCGCCTCCCTCCCTCCCGCGGGGACCCGGCCAATCCGGGGCGCTCCCGCGTCACCTTGAAACCTCCAAGTTGCCCCGGGGGGCGAGACGGGGGCAGTTCTCCCCCCGGAGCCCCCCAGAAAGTTTGCCCGGGCTGGGGAGGGAGCACTTACGTCCTCCGGCGCCGCGGGCAGCCGCTCCTCGGCCTCGGGTTCCAGCTCCTCGATGCGCTCCGCCTCGGCGCAGGCGGCCACTGCGGGGCCCGGGCTGGGGTGCTCGCCCATGGCCGAGGCGGGGTCCAGGGGCGGCCGGCGGCTGCGGGGCTCGTCCCGGGGCGCTGGGCTAACTTTGCGCCTGGGCGGTCGCGCCGCTCGGGGGGCTCGGTGCGTGCCGCGCCGCCTCCGCGCCAGCCCTGCCGCCCGCTCCCGCCCCCATGGCCCCGGCCCCCGCGCCGCCGCCGCCTCCTCGCAACCCCGGGACCCCCGGGCTCTCCGCCGCCAAACTTCTCCGCGCTCGCGGCCCCGCCGGCCTCCGCCTCCGCCCCGGCCCCCGCGCCCGGCTCCGAGGCGAGGGCGCCCTTGGGCCGGCCCGGGGCCCGCCGCTGCCCGCGCTCCCTTCCCGCTGCCCGCGGCCCCCGCTCTGCGCCCGAGTCTCCTCCTCCCCGCGGACTCCTCGGGGGCGGCGCGCGGGCGGGGGCGGGGCTGCTCGCGGGGACCGCCGTCCTCCGCCCCGCCACCCCGGGCGCCACCACCCGGGCCAAATCGGTCAGAGCGGCGCGGCGCGGCCCGGCCCAGGGAGGAGGGAGGGCTGCGGCGGTGTCGGCGGGGAAGTGGCTGCGCTGCCCGGGGCGGGCACGGGGACTGCGCTGTCCCTGGCCCCTTCACCAGCAGCCTCCACTCCGGGCCCTAGTTTATCTCTCCCACCGGGTTAACGATCTCTTGGAGGCGGCAGATGTGTGAAGGAGACAGAAGCGAGGTTTTCACGAAGTTGGCAACGTCAGGGTTAACTAGGAGCGACTTGGCGGGGGTGCTGTGAGGACGGCACCTCCCCAACCACCCTCTGGTCTCTTCACTGCAGTCTCAGATTCCAGGAGGTCCCAGGAGGTCCCAGGAGGTCCCATCCCATCCTAGGGATGGGGGAAGTCAGATCTTCCTGGAGATGGGGGGTCCTGGGTCCCAAACCCTAAGTCTTGCCGTCGCTACACCCAGAGCCATGTTGTGACCATGCCTGGACTTCATTTGACCACATTGGCAAAGGTAAGCCTAGGGAAGTGCCCCACCTGGGAGAGGGCAGGTAAAGAAACTAAAGCAATCAGGAATGAAGTTAATGAAAAGGAGTAGGGGATCTTTTAAAGAAAAAAACCTGATGCTTCTCCCTGCAGGAAAGAACCCCCACGAGGGACTATCTCTTGCAGCAGAGGCTCTGCTTGTAAACGGTGCCTGTGGCCAGCTGGGACAGACAGGTGGCCAGTTCTTCCCAGAGAGGCTCATTCTTAGCAAAATTTTTCCAGCCCCACCCCCACCGCCGTCAGTCCCCAGCCTAGCCCACACCAAGGCTGTGTCCTTCCACTCCCCTTCCCTTCCTCTTCCCACCACCCACTCAGTCACTTGCCTTTGCCCCTATCCCTTCCTCTCAGAAACTGAGGCTCTTCTCCATTAGTGAAAGTTGCAATTAATGCTCGCATCTTAATAAAGCAAGCACATCACCCTAGCCCCAGGATCTGACCTGTGACCATCTCACTCAGCAATGACTGCTCCCTTAAACACAGAGAAGGAAATTAACTCGATTCTAATTAGGTGAGTTTGCTACAGACACCAATTTTCATCTCGGTTTCAGAAAGTGTGATCATTTCAACTATTTTTGTTTCTCACCATCCTCCTCCCCATCCCTACTCTACTAACAAGTCAAGATCCTGCCAAGATTTCCTTGTAAATAAAACCGTCTGCATGGAGTGCAAGATTTTGAAAACAGCCTTCAGGGGACAGGAGAGAGGGTGACTCCTTTGTGGAAAGAAGCCCAGAAGGCTTAGCCGATGCCAGGGGTCCTGGGGTCAGTGTCTCTGCCTCCCCCACCCCCTGCAATCATGTGCATGACCTGCCTGGGTGCTGGCTCTGTTAAACTTAGATCTCTGGGACTGCAGAAGTGGCCAGGAAGCCTGGATCCAGGGACACTGGAAGGAGAAGGGCACAAAGAAGGGCTGGTCACTCTGCTGAATGTCCAGCAGCTCTGGGCATCGGTCTGACTCCAGCTGCCCCTTGGATCCTGCCTCTTCTCCAGCCCAGGGACAGCTCTTATCAACATACCCAACTCCATCATCCCTTTAGCTGGAAGGGACTGTTTAGTCCCTGAACATTTACGGAGCTTCTACTAAGCACCAGAGCTTTGTGAATACAGAGGCAAATAGGACCCAGACCCTGCCCTCCAGAAACTGATAATTGGGAGATTACTCCTGGATTCAAGGGAAGTTCATCGGGTATAGAAGTCCAAAGGAGGGGGTCCCTGTGGGCCTAGGAAGGCCTCCCAAAAGGTATGCCCCCAGAACCAGACACCGTGGGAAAGGTGTAGGGGAGGCGTTCCAGGCAGAGGGAACAGCCCCAACATGGGAAGAAGTGTTATACGGGAGGCAAGCTACAAGCAATTTGGCATGGCTAGAAACTAGAGCAAGGTACCCAAGGTAAAGAGCCCAGCCTGGAGGGGAGGTTCGTGAAGGGCTGTGAGTTTGATGTGAAAAGAACTTGGACCTTACCCTAAGGGCAATGGGGAGCCATTGAAGGATTGTGAGCAGGAGAGTAATATTTTAAAAGATCCCTCTGGCCGTGGTGTGGAGCCTAGACAGGAGGGAACTTGGCCTGAGCACAGGGACATGGGAGGTGCTATCCAAGGAAGAGGTCATGAGGGCAGCAGCAGCTAACGGGGAGAAGGAGGATCTGGGAAGCGACCAGAAGGGGATGCTGTTCTTTCTTTGCTACGTTCCCTATACCTAGAAACTCTTCCATGGTCTCTACCCAAAAGTTGCCCCATCTTTCAAGACTTAGCTCAATAGCATGCTCCTGCCCCTCTGAAGTGAGTTTGACCCCTTGGGGTTTGAGCTGTTCTTCCCCGGGCTCTGGTCCTGTTCTGCATTGACTACTGGCACCTGTCCCAGCTGGCCACTGGCACCGTTTACCCCACCTTGACAGACAGTGTTCCCAAAAGTCTCCTACGAAAGAATTTCCGAACTTTCACCAAAATCCTCCCTTTAGGAAACGGCTTCCCTCTCCCCAGCCCCTGCTGGAAGGAGAATGGCCATCTGGACTTGGAGACTATTAGGGCAAGTTGTGACATCCAGCATCCTCTGTGAACCTGAGGCCACTCTCACCTGTTGTCCTCAGTGTTGCCTAAGCCTAGCCAGCCAGCTCACTCTGCCGCTTACCCCCCGGGTGAATCTGCAACTAGGTACGACCCACGCCCCAGCAGGCAGTGGGGCATGAGACCTGGGGCCCATGGCCTAGAAACCTCCAGGGATGGGAATGGCTGGGCTACCAGATCGCTTTCGTTCTACTCTATCCACTCTAACCTAAGACAGCCTACGGACTGGCACGTTCTGTACCATATGAGGGACACAGGAGGGAATGGGCATGACAGCGACTCACTTTCACTGAATGGCTGCCATGGGCCAGGCACTCAGACACACCTGGCCGTGTGCTGTGCACGGGCCCCGCCCTGGGAGAGGCCTTGGAGTCTAGTGAGAGATGACAGCAAACTCATCGGCATTTATACCCTGCTCTTCATTTTGTAAGTGCTCCACACCTGTGACCCCTTTAAAAGTTCCTATCGAGACACCCTGAGTCAATATAACTTTCGGGTAGAGAGTGTGGCAGGGTTTCTAGGTGGCGCGGTGGCTGCAGAGGGGGCACAGAGATAGGAAAGCTGTTGACCATATTGAGAACCACTCAGTGGTTGAGCTCAAAGGAAGGACGGCAAGGCAGGTGAAGAGGGCCCAGTCGCAAAAGTCCTCGCGTGCCAGTCTGAGGAGGTTGGACCTTGCCCAGTGGGCAGTGGAGAAGCATTTTAGGAAGATGAAGCTGGCGGCAGCTCAATAGTGCCATTCAACTAACAGGTCGTGAGTGCCCGTTATTGGCCGGACCCTGGCCGAGGTGCTGAGAACACAAAGCGGATGAGACGCAGGCCCCGGCCTCCTGGGAGAAAATTAGATAATCCTCTAATTACAGCCAGGGGGGTAAGGGGGAGGAGAGGGGGAAGAGCCTTTTGGGGGCTGAGTCTCTCCAGTGTACCCTCGAAAAGAGGGAGGAGGTTTTTTAAGGACCCGATGTTCTGGCCCTGGGAGCGGGGACAATGGGCTGCCCCTGAAAAGCCAGGAGCAGCTGCTGGGAGAGGTGGGGGGTGAGGGGGGCTGAGCACTTTATTTGTGGATACCTCGAGCTAATGAGAAGCCAGGGAAGAAACATTAAGGGCTGTAATTACTGCTCAAAGCAAATGGCAGTGCCCAGAAAGGGGGAACAGGGGGTGACTTTTCTCCTCTTCCGCTCGGGCCTCTTCTTCAACAACCGTCTCCCATCCTGACATGGCCCCAGCCAGGCGCACCCCCTCCGTGCCCAGTTTCTCTCTCTAAAGCCAAACTGAACCCGGGCTGACCCCTGCAGTGCCCTCGTCCCCACCTGTAGCTCCTCTCTTCTGAGACACCGGCAGACCAGCCCTGGGCCGCCGCCGCTTGCCTGCCTGAGATGAAGACGTAAGTTATTTTTGACTGAGATCCAAGCCCGGGCCCTGAATTCTTTTGTCTTCCAGGAATCCCCCAGTCATGTTTGAAGTCTGCAAGTCCAAACAGCAGACGTAGCTCAGGGAGGTGGAATCCAGCAGCCTCCATCTCCGTCTCCAGCATTCTTCCATTATTGCCTGCCGCCTGCCAGATCAAACAGAGCCGGACTGCTACACGGATTTTTTTTCCCCCTTTCGTCTCTTCCTTTCACTCCAGGGCCCCCCATTTTCTGAGTGACTTAAATCATTACCGAAAGATGTCTAGGTTCACAGACCAAGCTCTTTCAAAGAGAGGCGTGGGCACCCAAAAGTTGAGCTCAGAAAAGCCCAGAAGAAACTTTCCTGGTCCCAAGATTTAGCTGATCAGTACATTCGTGGAAACTGCTTTGCCAGGTCTCACTTTCCTTTCTAGCCATCTCCTTGGGGCTTGGCTGGTTCCCAGGGTCCCCTTTCTGAATTCTCTTTGGGCCCCAACACGTCTGTATGACCTTCGCTTATGCTGTAGGTAGGTCCCCGTCTGTCTCGTGAGTAGACATCTTGTTCAATCCTGTGCGCCTCTCTGATGAATGCTCTCCCCCGCAGAGCCTCTCCCCAGCTCTCCAGCCCAAACAAACACCTCCTTCCTCTGAATCACTTTTTTCCTTTGACTTTGCATTATATTATCTAAGTTTTATCTTCCTGATATCAGAGCGTACATTCCTTGAAGGGGAGGATTATGGTTTATTCAATTTTGCATCCATCACAATACCCAGCATTGCCTATTGTAGGAACTGAGCAAATGTCTGTTTAATGAAAAACAGAGCATGCGTCTCTTGATATGACATGAAGTCTAATTACATAGTTATTACTCTCAGCCCGCAACAAGAGACAAGTTTTATGTTATGCAGAAAAAAAATCTTCTGCATAATAATAATACACTTGTATGCCTGCTGCTTTCATTTCAAAATACTTCCACATTTGTCATTTCATTTCATCCTCAAAAAAGTAAGCAGAACAGATACAATCGCCTCCATTTCACAAATGGGGACACTAAAATCTCTGGGCCGAGAGGAGGTGTGATTCTCCATTCCTCTTACCAAGTGTCTTATTTTGAGTGAAATACAAAAGCCCCTGATGGTGGCGATGCCCTTGGCCCCAACCAGACCACCCGCCTGCAGAGACTGTTTGCCCAGCCAACTGGGCGGGGCAACATCAGAGCACACAAGCAGGGCTTGTCCAGTTGCAAGCGGGTATGAGTCAGAAACTTTGGGGCTGTCTCTGGCTTTGTAGCAAAAGCTTCTATTGGTCTGTTCATCTGCTTTGTTTCTCTTATGCTATGTATGTGATCAGTGTCCCCAGAAAAAGGGGGAATGGTCTACTTTACTTCCCCACTGCACAAAGCCAGGCACCAGGGTGTCCACAGACTCTGGAGAGGAAAGGAAACAATGAAAATCCAGAAGGGCCATGGGCAATTAGCTTCCAGGCCAGGCAGCCACGGTGGACTTTTGCGTTAGAATGAACTGTCTATGAGGGCAAGGACTTGGTTTGTTCACAGCAGTATCTTTGACTCCTAGAATGATTCCTGGCACATAGAAGGTTCACAGAATGTATTTGCTCAGTGCAGGAACCTGTCCTATTTATACTTCTCCAGGCCTACAGAAGGCCTCCCAGCAGTCAGGAAGTCTGCCCAGTGTCTGGCTTCCTAGGACTTCCTTGGCCTCCTTTGGGGAAGAATGTCGGTGCAAGCCAGCGCCAATGTCCCAATGTCCCAAGGCAGCACCTCCTCCAGTGGGGGGCTACTGTGAAGAATGACTTGGGGTCCATGAAGCAGGCTTTCCGATGATGAGGAAGCAGCAGCAACAGCAGCAGCGAGACATCCCGGAGCTCCATACTCAGTATGGCAAGAGGCAACTAGCGCCGGGGAAACAGCCCTGAACAGACATGCAATAGCAGTGGCGACAGCAGCAGCAGCAGCTGCCTGGGAACTCAGGCAGAGGAGTGAGACATCTCTTTCCTCCATCTCTCAGCCGCACAGCCCGAGTGAGGCTGTGTGAGAACTTCTTAGTGCACATTGTAAATACCATCTGTCACACTGCTTGCCCAGACGCGGCCTTCCTCCCTGGAAGGGAAGCATTCTTTATTATTTATGCAGAATGCACCCTACTTAAGTGTTGCACCACCGGGAGAGAGGGGAAAAAAAATTAAAAGCCTGCAAGAGTCAAGGACTGCAGGGATCTGCCCCTCCGAGAGCAGCCGGTTGGGAGGGTTTGGTCGCCCATCTTTCTGGGGTAGGAGGTTAACTCGGTAGGGCAAAAGCACAACCCTAGGAATTAGGAGGCCTGCATTCTCAGCTTAGTTCTGTCACCCACTTGCTGCGTGACCTTGGGTGATCACGTCACCCCTGAGGGCCTCCATTTTCTCATCTGTAAATGCAGGGGTCAAACTAGACAATCCGTGACATTCCCTCCAGCTCTAAATTTCAATTGGTGTCCCTGTAACTCTTCTCCCTCCTGTGCTGGGTCAGAAGCCTGTTCATTACCCATCATCCCCTTTTCCCAGGTTGGGGACTAGGAAATACAGCTCAGGATGTGACTCCTTAATACCTGAGATCGGGACAGGGGTCAGCAGACCTAAGTTCTTATCCAAGCTCTGTCACCCGTTAGCCTTGTGACCCTGGGGAAGGCACAGTCTTCTGATCTTAGTTTTGTCGTTTGTGAAAAAAGTGGGAGGGACTAGGAGATTTCTGTAGGAGAACCCATGATCTCTGATTTTGCCTTTCAAAACACTGCTAATAAACATCTTTACAGATCAAGCCTCTAGACACAGACATTAGTGAGACATAATTCTCTGCCTTCAGTGAGCTCCAAGTCAGGAGGAAAAGACATGCTAAAAAATACCCTGCAGGTACAACGTGTGACAGGTACTAAGTAGAGATGAATGCAAAGGACGTGGTGGCATAAAGGGGTTTGCCAGGTGGATGGGGCTTACTGTGCTCCAGACAGAGGAGACTGCAGGTATTAAGGCAGGAAGGTGTGACTCTGCATAGGAACCACCCACCTGCCCATCATTAGGGTAATGGCGACGTTGTGGGAGCCTTTGCATTGACCACTTCCTCTCCCGCTCCTTGAGAACAGCCCAGTACTCACTGGGTTGGGGGTGAGGGGGGTTGTGGTTGATGGCTCAGTGTGGTCTCCCTGTCCATGAAGTACATCACCAAGGAGATGAGTGACCTGAAGAACAAGTCTCCGCTTCCATCTCTTGCCTTTATCTGTTCTCTGAATTAGAGCCAGTGAAGCAGGCTGAAATTAGGGGGCTGGCTCGAATGGCCCCAGGTGACCCGCAGTTCTCCAGTCTAGCACACGATCAGGCCGGAACGTGGCACTGTGCAAGATGGGGCCCGGCGGCTGGTGTAGGCAGTCTCGGTTTGCTGGGCATCCTCCCCTGTGCCGTCAGAGCACGTGATCTGTCCTACAGCTGTGGCGGCCTGTTGTGGCTCCTCGGGGAGCTGTCCGAGTCCTCTGCAGAGAGATGGAGTTAACCTGTCCCTTCTCCGTGAAGGACGTCCTGCAACAGAAAGGAGCTTCTTCCTCCCAGCTTCTCGATCTGGTTGCTGCAGCTCTGGTCTGCAGCTCAGACGCCTGGCTCTGCATACTCCAGAATACACAGGAACAGCAGAGAGGGGAGACGCATGCCTCCGCGACATCGTTAGCTGTGCAGCCTCACAGGCAACGAGCTGTGGGGTCAACCAGGCTGAGAGGAAGCCTGTGGAGCGCCGGTGAGTGTTCTGCTGGCTTGGCTCGCTGCAACAATTTATATCCCAGAAAAACGGGGCCACAAGTCAGGGAAATACCAGAAATGCTGAAAGAACTGGCACATTTGCCAGATGGTTCCCGGGGCACGATTGTATCTGCAGAGGGACGTCTGCAGGGGAGGTTCTTTCCTCTGAGAGCAAAGGCGCTGGCTGATGGCTCATTCATTATCCCAGGGCTCGCCTGGAGGAGAGTGGTCGCTGGAGAACACCCACGCTCGTCCTCCCTTCCCAGACCCTGGAAACCGTGCTTGCCTGCAGCCGAAGTGGCATTCGGGGTTGGGACGCTCCAAACACTCCCAGCTCTGCTTCCTCAGACACCTGCCACCTGTATCTTCTTTCCCGACTCGCACCAGCCAGTCCATCCTCCCGACTGCCAGCTGTCCTTCTCTCTGCCTAATGTAACTGGCCAGATTTAGTGAACAACACAGCTTGGGCTCCGACGATACGAGCTCGGTTATGCTGCCAGGGCTAAACTATGAGCCAGTAGGGACAAGGCTGGGAGTAGGTAAGTGGGTTTGAAAAGAAGAATACTTGGAAGGGCATTTAAAATTATTTGCTGCATTAGCACAAGAATTTTCAAGAACTCATTGCTTTTGTCCTGATAATGTATGTGTCTGCCTTTGTGTTCCCCCACTAAACTACAGATTTTGAGCAGTAGGGACTATGCCTGTCTTGGCTCTGCTACATATTCCAGGTGGATTGGTGGTCACAGCCTGATTCATGCCAATGCCACCCAGAAGCTCTGGTCATGGGGGAGGCAGGGCGAGGGCGAGCAGGCAGTCGACACAAAGGCATCAGTACAAGAAGAGCCCCAGCGATGCCCTATCACCGGTGGTCGGTGGCCTCCCTCTGCATAAGGACAGCGTCACAGCAGCACGGATAGGCTTTGTGTGGAGACAGCCGCGTTGGTTGAGAGGGTGCCCACTTATACCTAGAACCATTTGTCCACTTATTGTAACTTCTGTGTTCTATCATGACCTCCTCCAGGACAGGATGCCTCTGTCACCACCGCACTGTCTCTGCATCCTAGCACCTGCTGTCAAATGTACATGTGTATTCAGACAGACCTCTGTTTGCATCTGGCAGGAGAACTTCAGCAAGCTGGTTGTCCTCAATGAGCCTCAGTTTCCCTTGGATTTAAACGAGCCTGATATTACCCATCTTGCAAGGATGTGGATAAAAGGATGGGACAGTGCCTAGCACAGACTAGTCTCAGTAAGCTTCAGCTCTCCCTTCCTTCCCCCTCAGGATACTCAATACATGATGTTGAATAAATGAATAAATTACTTCCGAGATGAATACACTTTGGCATCTTTCTTGGATACGTTCACATTCCCCAAAGCCCATGTATTGCAGTTAAAAAAAAAAAATCCAACTATGAAACCAAATTTGTTGTTTATAGCAGGAAGCAACCACCCTATGGAGGGCTAAAATGGTTTCCAGCAGATGGAGAAGTACCTCTGGTTGTTGTTTTTTAAAGGGAAATACAAAGAAACTACCTCTGGGAAACAATCCCACAGGAAGTTGTGTTTGACCTCTTTTATCTCCTTGACACAGGAAGCACACAGTTGGCGCCTAATAAATGCACACGAAAGGCTTTGCCTCTTGAGAGGTGCTGGAATAGCAACCCTGGCTGGGAGCCATGAGACGTCCTGGAGCTATAGTGTCCTCTAGTGGGGAAGCACAGCCACAGCACTCCACAGAGCTGGCCAAGACACACAGTGCCCCTGGCTGGACAGGTTCCCTAAAGTGACCAGGACTAGTCCCATGGTGCAGCCACCAGGGCAGACTTCCAGGGCTGTTTTCAAGACTGGAAAATAACAAAGAAAAAGCCCATACACTTTCCAGGAAATGTTTTCCTGCATGTATTACTCAGAGAGCCATTGCAGCCACACATTGTTCCTTAAAATTCATGAAGGGGTCTAGGCAATGATTCCGGGCTACTAACATCACAAAAAGAAACCAGATATTTGCTGCCTGTGATGTAAGTACACAGCACCCCCTATGAAGCATCTTTGCTGCAGAATTAAACCTGAATCTGATCAAGTCTCTAGATCTAACTACCAATTCACAGGAAATAAATTGGTAGTTCATGAATAAATAATGTGCTGTCTGGGATTTGTTCAAAATAACTCCAGAGGCCGGGCATGGTGGCTCACGCCTGTAATCCTAGTACTCTGGGAGGCTGAGGCAGGAGATCCCTTGAGCCCAGGAGTTTGAGGTTGCAGTGAGCTCTGATGACGCCACTGCACTCTAGCCGGGGCAACAGGGCGAGACTGTCTCAAAAACAACAACAATAATAATTCCAGAATAGGTAGGAGAACAGATGAAACAAGACTGGCTTTGTTGTTGAAGCTGGGTGATAGGTAGGCGAGAGTTCATTTTCTGGTTTGCTTTACTTTTGTTTTTATTTGAAAATTTTCATAACTAAATGTAAAAAAAAAAAAATCCTACTAAAAAAACTTCTATTTGATTCTCCTTGAGAGAGCCCATAGGTGACTCCTTTAAAAGCTTTATTCTGCTGCCTCAGAGCAAACAGAAGCCCACTATTGGACAACTTCTGCAGGCGGGGGTGTTATAGATTGCTTTCACCTGGCACACCTGAGCAGCATGGTCAGAATCAGGTGAGCTGCTACACTTTACAACCACACCATTTGAAAGAGCTTCTGTTCTTTCGTTTGCCCCTGGACAACAGGGTGGGAAGAGGCCAAGAACCAGTGGGCAGATCTTTTAAGGGCAGCTTTGACAAATGCTCCGACTCAAGGGAGCCAGTTGCTCCTGTGCTCTCTGCAATTCCCATATTATCTGTATGACCCTCTCTCCTCAACAATAACTTCTGACCCACAGCTTCCCAACACAATGTGCTGGACATCAGAGCATCAGCAAGGGGACAGCGGATTTAACAGCCCCTGCCGCCTTTGTAGCCCTCATCCTCCCCTTGCCTCCAGCTCACATAAACACAGCTGTATCAGCAGCGCCAGCTGCCAACTCTCCTAGAAGATATTCGGCACTTTTCCTATCCTGGCTAAAAATAAGTGCCAGGCTCTCCTGGGCATCTGCAGGTGGTGTGTGCTCACTCTGTCATGCTGGAGTTCTCTTAGGATACTGATAAGTCAGGAACGTGGAATTGCTTATACCAAGTTCATGGCAGAAGCTCTGCTCCTTCCCTTGGGAGATGGTCACAAGCAAAATCAAAGCTGAAAAGAGCCCTTCTGTCTGTCCCTAAAGGACTTCACTGACTGGGTACTAACCTCAAACGTGGCATCTGCAGACAGAGGGCATGGGTTCAAGTCCCGGTCTTGCTACTTAGCTGGGTCTGTAACGGGTTACTCAAACTCCTTTAGCCTTGGTTCTGTTATATTTATAATAGGGATGATGGGAACATGTATACCTCTTGGTTATGAGAATTCAATGGCAGGTGAAAAGGGCTTTAGAAACAGCTCTATAAATGTGCCAGTACTTTTTCTTTCTTATTACACTCTCCCGCCCACTCCCTTGTACGAACAGGCTCTCATCTATGGATTCACTCAACAAATATCTGAGACACTGTAAGAAAAGGAAACTACAGAACAATACCCTTCATGAACATAGATTCAAAACAGTCTTTAAAATTTAGCAGATCAACTCCAAAATATATGAAAAGGATAATACATCATGACCAAGTGGGGTTAATCCCAGGAATGGAAAGTCGCTTTACCATTTGAAAATCAATATTATTTACCATATTAACAGACTGGAAAAGAAAAACCACAGGACAATCTCAATAGATGCAGAAAATCAAATGACAGACTTCAACATCTGTTCAGGATAAAAACTCTCAGGTGGCTGCTGTGCTGAGAACAGCCTGAAGGCAGGCAAAGTGGGAAGCAGGGAGACCCGTCAGAAGGCTTTCACAACAACTCCAGCTAGAGAAGGCTGGGGAAAGTGGCTCACACCTGTAATCCTAGCACTTTCGGAGCCAGAGGCAGGAGGATCGCTTGAGCTGAGGACTTCGAGACCAGCCTGAGCAAGAGCAAGACCTGTCTCTACTAAAAATAGAAAAAATTTAGCTGGTTAACTAAAAACAGAAACAAAAAAAAAAAATTTGGCCGAGTGTGGTGGCGCATGCCTGTAGTCCCAGCTACTCAGGAGGCTGAGGCAGGAGGATCGCTTGAGCCCAGGAGTTTGAGGTTGCTGTAACCTAGGCTGATGCCACGGCACTCTAGCCCAGGCAACAGAGTGAGACTCTGTCTAAAAAAAAAAAAAAAAAAAAATTCCAGCTAGAGAAAGACCAGGATGATGATAATTTC